>PVJH01016736.1:0-49693 GCA_004026705.1 Nesogale talazaci
ACACAAACAATGGGGGTTAATTGTGAGGGGAAATGTACAATGATATCCACTGAGAATGTCAGTCACAGATTTGTGAGTATAATATAGCATAATAATATAGCAAGACCATGTAGCAAGACCATGTTTGTCTACCAACAGTTCAATAATCTTGGTACAGCTGTGATCTTCCTCAGACACTGTGTATTTTCTGACTTAAGTCATCAGTTTGCCTGTGTGTCTGAGGTTGAGTCCAGTTTACCCAGTGGAGTTTCTGCATAGGATCTCACTGATGCAGCCTCTGGAGCAGGCTGTGTGTCTTGATGATCCAGGATTCAGTGCCCCAGCATTCCATAGCACCACCCTGGGTCCCCAGGATGCACCCACAAGCCTAGATCAGTGTGGCCCATTTGGTGCACACAACCAGGAGCACTCCCTGCCTAGGGTCCCCCAAACCATGTGTAGTCATTCTTTCTTCCCCAACTAAAGGTCAGTCCTCCCATTTTTCCTACCAGCAGCCATGCATTTGTGATCCTCCAGACGTGTCTGCTCTCTTCTGCCTCTCCTCACTTGACTTGCCCATCAGCATCCCTTCCTTATCCCTCTGATAGAACTGTCTCCCACCCCGGGGGGACCATGTCCACAGTTTAGTATGGATGCCACTCCATAGACGACATCCCCTTCCCCTTCCTTAGCCATTTGATCACAGCTTACTTGAGGTGCATTCTTGGAAACTGACCTTCAAGACATACACCTAGAGCAGATGATGTATGGCTCATTGGTATCATTCAGGCTTTCTACCGGACTGTCTTCCCACCTTGGCCAGTGGACTAGATGAGAAGGGCCTTTCTTATAAGCCCAATCAGGCTGAATTTTAGTCAAGGAATAATGAAGGGTCATTGAAGGAGATGTAGGCAGGGTGGAGGCATGTGGAGAATACGTTCCAAGTAGGTCCTGTGGAATGAATCGGAGGGATGAGTCTGGATGGTAGGAAACATTCACAAGCTCAACCAAAGGCAGTTCCATGCTTTGCTGAGCCCGTTCACTGTGCCCTGCTCATGTTCTGGGTCCTCTTTCCAAAGCTTCCCAGGAGCAGATGGGCTTGGGAAATCGTCAGACTCACTGTTCAAGGCAGCACTTGCTGCTGGCAGGGGAAGGGAGGTCTTCCTTTTATGGAAGGCCTGGGATTCTTCCTTGACAACAGTTCTTAGATCCTTGCTTAGTAACAGAAGATGTTCCCCCTCCCAGTTTTCAAATCCTCCCAACAGCAGCTCCCACGCAGTCCCCACCAGCTCTCAGCCTGCCAATGGCACCCCCTACTGAGCCTCTGGCTGTTGAAGGGACTCTGAGAAGAGGCCCAAAGTGGAGGGACTGTGGGTGCACATGCATAAGCGGAGGGACCCTGGCTGTCAATGAGGGGAGATGTATTTGGAGTAAGGTGACCAGATGTCCTGATTTTTAACAATTTAGCAACATCTTGCAGCATTTTAAAATTAAAATAAATATATTGCAATACTACTTTTGCGTTCTATGAAAAATTTTGTTGCTCCATATAGACCAAATTTTTATCAAGGAACTCCCCCCTCCCCAAGCCCCATCTTGCCCCTGGTCAATGGTGTCCTGCTTCAAATTTGGTCACTTTAATTTGGAGGACCTCCACACTGAGCCAAATGTGATGAGAGGTAGCTTGCTTACCTGATAGCTTTGGAGGCCACAAAACTGAATTACCACTCTGCTTCTCACCAACTCAATGAATTAAGCAAGTATTTTTAACCTCTCTGAGCCTCAGTTTCTCCCATCGTGAGACAAACACAATACTTAGTTGGGGGATTATTTTTGAGAAATACAAATAGAACTTGGCAAGTGCCTTACATAACTTATGATGAACAAATAACTTATTGATAGGAACATTCCCACTCATATGAGCCCTGGAGGTCACCCAAGAGAACTCCCGTGCCCTCCCAGCTTCATTTATGAAACTTATGGAACGGCAAGTGAGTCCAGAGCCCAGGCGTAACTACTGTGACCATCATCCGGTGCCGTCCCCTTGACTCTGACTCGTAGCGACCCTCTGGAAGACAGCGCGAAAGAGAACACAACCTGGTCCTGCACCATACTCACGACTGCCATGCCTGATTCCATTGTTGCAGTCACTGTGTCCATCCATCTCAGGAAGCATCTCCTGCGTCCCTGCCAGCCCACAACTCCTATAGGAGAGCAAACATTTAAGATGATTACCTTATCCATAGGTTTTTTTTTTTACCATCTAGAAAAGAACATCAGAACAAAATGCTTTCCTTGGGGATGATAGAGTTTGATAGCAGGTTCATGTATAGTTTCTGTGACAGATCTTCTCATGCTTGATTTTTAGGTTAGAGCAGGAGGTCCTTTCTGGAGAAGGGAAATAAGAGACCATATTGTTCAGCTAACTCTGAGCCAAAAACTCTTAGTATCTGACACTGTGGTAACTTAACAAGTATGTGCGCATCTGCAATTGAATGTGTATGTGAGAGCAAATTAAAGGTGAAAGCTTTGGGAAACAACCAGTCAATATGGGGTCGTTAAGAAGAGGGGCCTTACCCTGAAGATGTAGGAGAAAACACTCTAAGTAAACAATTTGGAACAAGACATTTGACTCTTCTGCACATGGTGGTCATCATCTTCTCTAAAGTAATAAACACATCATTGTATCAAATGAAATAATATTCATATATACATCATAAAAGAAAATGCTAAGTATCTAGCAAAAGGTGCTACAGAAATTGAACAGAAGCCAGCTCTTATATGGGCAGAAGTTGGATGACTGGTTCATGAGATGGGAGAAGGTATTTCAAGCGATTTGAACCTGGCTAGTGGTCCCTTCTCCTGTCATAGACACAGAGAAGGAAGACAGAAGACACACGTTTTTTCCTGTCAAGTAGAGAAGGCCTGGTCCTCTGATCCTCATCGACACTCTCTTGATAGTTGACCACATGCCCTTCCAGTCTCGTCTTCCTTATTCCAAGCATCAATCTATAGGTATCACTGGTTGGCCTTCATCCACTTCATCATCAACCTGTCTATGAAGGTCCTTAAAGAGAAGGTAGCCATAACCTGTGAGGTTCACCTGCAAAGCTCTTATCCTTGGAATTCTAGTTTCAATAACCCATTAGAATGCTCCTATGTTTAAAATAATTATCAAGGATCTATTCTATTTTAGTCCTCTGCTAGCTACTAAGTACTTTGCATACAATATCTCATTCTATCTCCACAATAGTTCTTTGAGGTAGTTTTATTGTTTTCTTCATTTTACTGATGAGAACCCTAGGGCACGAAGGAGGGATAGTCTACCTGAAGCCCCACAACTTGTAACCAAGTCCCAAGTCTGTCTGCTGCTAAAGTCTATGCTGCGAAGCCCCCCACACTGCTGATTATGAACTTAGAACTGGGTAGGACACTCCATTGCCTGAAGGTCCTTTTGAGGGAATGCAAACAATCCTCTTGAAAGATAAAGTCAGAGGAAAACGTTTTATAAAATCTTTCAGTTTCACATGTGAATGAGGGAACTAGATTCAATTGGAATTGAAAATAGAAATGATGGTGGGTACCAGGTAGAGAGAGCTTTAGATGGTCTTCTGTGACCAGGTCATGGGATAGCCTTGGGCAGGACAGCTCCACTGGGAGTCAGTCTCTTCTGCTGTAATATGACAGAGTAAGAGAAGCTGTTGCCTGACCTCCCTTTGACTCAGTTGGAAAATGATATGATTTGGGGATCACATCATCTTCACAAAAACCATGGAGGCTCTTCCTTTTGGAGGGAAATTTTTCCCCATCTCTTTTTCACTTTTTTGGAATCTGGGACCAAACACAGAGCTGACAGTTGCCATTAACCAGCAGAGAGTAGATGGGAGAGAGAAGGAAAAGAAAGAGAGAAATCTAGAAGCTTCTTTTTGTGGTGGCTTTTTTTTCCTTTTAACTTTTCCTCTGGCAGCCAAATAACACATCTTGTCTCAGAGACGCTTTCCTGGTGTATAATTTAGGGCCTATAAATAGATGACTGTTATTAACAAACACACACACGCATACATTTTTCTCTCTTTTCAGACATCAGCAGAAATATTGCAGATAAAAGAGATAAGCTGTTTAAAATGGGAGGCATCCTTTTCTCTCCTCTACCAGCTGGATGGCTGCATCTGTCTCTTCATCCGTCTTTGACTCTCAACTCATTCTCTACTCCTGGGTTTCTCTCCCTTCCTGCCTGCCTGCCTTCCTTCCTTCCCTTCTCACTTCCTTCCTTCTTTCCTTCCTTCCTCCTCTGGTCCCCTACACATCTTCCCTGTGTCCTTCTGTGTTCCCTCAGTAGCATTTCCCTCTCCCCCTCCCCCTCTTCATACTGCAACCTTTTCCTCCTTCATGATCACTTCTTATCCCTTTCTAATGGTAACTTAAAGCCTTATTGGCCTCGCCTAAAATTCTGACGTAGGATACACAAGCATGGATATAACCACATTGGTGGAAAGAACTAGACAATAGGAATCACAGGTTCATTTAAAAAAAAGCTTTATATGAAAAGTAAGAATCAAATGTTTATACCAAATACTATATTCACTCCACAAATATTCAAAAGAGAATTAAGAATGGGAGAAAACTGTAAATATGATGGGAATTAGCAATTTATATATTTAACTGTACAAATAGAACAGCATAGATTCCTGAGAGGTTTTGTAGTATATATTTCCAATTGACCCTCAAATCGATAGACTGAGGTAGTCAGGACAGAGGGACATGAAGACTAGAGCAGTTCATCCTCTTTCCTAAGATATCATTCCAGTGAATGAAAGCATTCACAAAACCAGCATCTGGTTTTGTGTGCCTTCAGGAGATTTCTTTAGGACATGTCACCTGACCCTCATGACTCCTGAACTTCATGAGACACTCAAGGGCATAGCATTATTTTATTGCTGTTGTTGTTGCTGTGAAGTGCCATCGAGTCAGTTCCAACCCATAGTGACTTGACATGCAATGGAACGAAACCCTGCACAGTCCTAGGCCACCCTCACAATTGTTCCCATGCCCCAGTCCATTGGTGCAGACATTGTCTCAGCCCATCTCATGGCGGACCTTCTCCTCCTCAACTGCCCTTCCACTTTACAAAGCATTCCGTCCTCCTCTAGGGACTGGTCTCTCCGGACAACATAATCATTGAACAAAATGATATACGATTGTCTGTTTATTTGTCTAGCTCTTCAATTTTTCTCTAAGCTCGTTGGCAGAATCACCTGGCTAAGAAGATGACTGACACAGCAGGAAGGTAGTAAACATATCTTGAAGGGATAAACGAAGGGATGGAATGATGTTACACAGAATAGTAAACAAAGTTAAACTTGTCTCAGGCTGAAACACATATCCTTAGATGACCCCATTTCCTTCTGGACCATCATCAACTTGACTAACAGATCAGAATATGCATTCTCCACTGAACCACCATACCTCTTTCATAAAGTCTCGCATGTTCATCTAAGCAGGCTTCTATCACTGATCCAACATGAGCTTCACTTTACTTTTCCTGGTAACAGTCAATTATGTGTCTTTCCTCCTAACACATATACTTTGTGCTTCATCGGTAGCCTTGTTTTATTTAATTCCTTCATCTCTTAATTGGAGAACTAATTTAATACTAGTTTAAGGCTGATTGTATGCCATTTTCAATTTATCATAACTTTATTTATACATAAATCTGCAGATGAGGAAACGAAGGCTTCAAGAGCTTAGGCAACTTATCATAACACCTAGCAAGGGGTTAATAAATATCCACTGACAGATTAATGGTTAAGTGAATTGTGGCACCTATGTAAAATGGAATATCATTCAGCCATAAAACAGAGTGCTGACACATGCTACAGCTGAGTGAAATGAATCACACGTGTGATAACAGATATGACACGTTTCCACTTATGTAAGATATGTAGAGTAGGCACATATAAAAAGAGCAAAGTTTATTAGTAATTACCAAGATGTATCAGAGAGAGGGCAGAAGGGACACTCGCAACTTGGGGAAACTGAGCTTCTCTTAAGGGTGGGGGGAAAATTTGGAAACAAGTAACTGTTGAACACAACCAATGTCACTGACTGGTATATGTGAAAGGTGTTAAATTGGCAAATTGTGTTATGTAAACATTTATGACAATAAAAAATTTTAATATACATTTATAAGGGAAGGATCTAGGAGTAGTAATTCAGGATTGAAGGCCAAGCTTATCTGCTTTCAAGGCCAAGATTCCTCCTGTAGGCTATCCTCCACAATCCCTGCCACTTATAAGACCACATTATAAAATCACCAGTGAACTGAAAAATCAGCCTGGAGTCTCCAGGAATCTGTAATCCTAGCAGATGCTTGAAACAATTTTAATTTTTTTCTTCCAGAGAACATAAGGAAAAATATGCATAACACTTATCCTTGATGTGGTTTTATTTAAACACAAGGGGACCTGTTATTAGTTCCATTTTTCAAGCTGAGCCATAAGGCTCTATCCTGTGTGACCCAAGCTTACCAAATGAATGAGAAACGAAGAGCCTGGGACAAGGCAGAGACAAATTTCTCTGGCCTGATGAGTATGCATGTCCTGGTCATGTCACTCGTCCCATCCTGTCCCTCCCGTTTGGTTTCTTTTAGTGGGTTAAAACATACATTTGTTTCCATGTGTCCTGACCTGAAGGCTGAAAGGACGGCTGTCAACAGTCTCTTCTCCTGGAAGCTCAGCTCTCAGGTGGCAGACACTATACATTAGTGACTCTGTACATTAGTCACTGTAATCAAGAAGGATTCTGGGGTTCTGTCCTGGGCAAAGTCCTAATGAGGCTTCTGATCAGGCAAGCAAAGATGGCATTGTTTACTCTCTTGCTCTCATAGTCACCACTTCCCTGCCAGACCTGCTTATTCTCCCTCATGCCCAGGTGACTGTTGGCCCTTTCACGCCTAGGCAATGTCTTCCCTCTTCCTGAAAATCATCCTTGAACGCATCTGCCCTTCCCTCATTGCTGTTGTCTCTGCCTCCTAAACCCCCTTGCGATCAAACCTTCTTAGTCATTGCATGCATTTCAGGACTATTTGTCAAACAGATTTTAAACATCTTGCGACTTGCGCCTAGACCAGAAACATGGTCAATCAATACTGACGACATGTCAACCTCTTGAGCACTGGAAATATGTACATGTTTTACATATGACAAACCTCTACCAAAAGAGTCATTTTACCTCCTATTAATCTAAATTAAGCAGCAAGAGCTCCATGTTACTCAAACTTAGACAACCAATGTTTGGTTTCCTTCCAAGAGGGCCAGTGATTCTCTGCGAGCATACCTGAGTGACAGACACAAGGTCAGGCCTAATGGGGACTTTGACCTGACAAGCAAAGCAAAGAAGTCCTCTTGAGACAGCAGTGCCCAAGCCGTCACCAAGCACCATGCGGCTTCTAATCCCACAAGGCAGTGGGCCCCGAGGCTGACTCAGATCTGTATCTATATTCAGTGTCCTGGGAAGCACAGTGTCTGAATCATAGCCCAGCACATTTAGGCCTGGGCTGAATGAGACAGGAAGCTCACCACCTCCTCAGTCTCTACTGCCTTCCTGTTGCCTGATATTTGGGCCACAGCCAATCTCCAGGGCTGTTCTCCTGGATCTGACAAGGCAGGTGGGTTCATGGGTGATGGGTTCCCAGGGGAAGGGCTTATAAGCACCAAAGCAGCTGCCATTGTTTGGATACTAAGTTTCTAGCTTTGTTTTCGCAAGTCCAGCATATAATTTGTACTCAAGCTCGGATTTTGTTGGACACCAGTGGTCTGCACTAGACATACAGGGCATAGTTACAAGTGAGGGTGTCCCTCTGGAGTTTTGGGATTTTACCTAAGAAATTGTGTGTTTTTCTAAAGATACCACTTTAATCAAATGGCCTCTAGAATCAAACTCCAGAGGGGCTGTAACATCTCAGACACACACACGCACGCACACACACACACACACACACACACACACACACACAGGGAAGTCAAGATTCATGAGTCTACTCCAGGTTCTGGTTCCCAATGTTGTATAGGTCACTGCTGTCCCCCTCTGTCTTATAACAGAATGATCAGAGGAAAGCAGTGATGTCTGCACTGTTGCTTAAGACACCAAGCACATTCCTTTGAAACTGTCATTTTCATTCACGTCTTTCCTGAGAGGGTGAAAGTCTATGTGTAAAATTAACTACCAAGGCCCATCACTGATGGGAAAGTTACAGGTAATTTCTGTGTTTGTCTTCACACTGATGTGCTTTATTTTTTGTTTGTTCTTGTGTGTATAATTGAATAGATTATTTCTGGGCTTAAAAAAAAGCAACTGTGCCTCTGTTGACTCTTCTATTCTGCTCATAACTGATTTTCAAAAACACTCTTTTTTTAATGCTAAGAGGATGTGAAATGTTTAAATAAACAGACCATTAGGTGGAGAACCTAAGAGTCAAACTACAAAGAAATAATCCAGCTGTTTGCTGTGTAGCAGACAGAACACAGAGCTACCTGGAAAGAGAACCAAAAAATAAATAAATAAACCCTGTCCCTGACAATAGATCTGCAAAGCAAACCTATACAAAGGTTAAGCAACAATAACAATTATTTCCTATGTTTGAAAGAAACATTTCCATTGGAAACATCTGTTGTGGATATCAATTTTACTTCATCCTATAAACCCAGGCAGAAACTAGTATCCCCGTTTTACAGTCAAGAAAATTGAGCCTGACAGGTTCATTCGCCTCTCTAAGGTCACATAGCCAAGCAATGATAAGAGGATCAGCCAATGTGAAAACTTATCGTTTTTACTACAAACTTCTTTCTTTATTGTTTTACCTTGTATACAAAACTAGACAGTTTTGTTTCCCAGAGTTCGATATGCATATGTGTGGAATTGTACATTAAATTATTTTCCACTCTAGATACATAGATGACAAAGCTGCCATTCCAATGATATTCATATGTACAATTCAGTGGCGTCAGGTTCACACATAGGAGGAAAGGGAGTGAGTGGTCCATGCCTTGAAACCAGAAAATCTGGGTAGTTCCATTACTACATGCTTTGATTAAAGCTACTATCTAAGATCCTGTTCAAAATGGGGAAAAGCACAGAATAGAATTTCAAATCTTCAGGGAATCCAGAATTCTGGACCTAGTGATGCTAGATGAGCTTGAAAGCTGCTGCCTTATCATGACACCATAAGCCAAAGATATCCCCTAAAGTCTTCCTTAAACTAAACAACAGTTCAGCTAATTGAATAAAGAATATCTGCACTGAGTCTCGTGCTCTTTTAAAGAACTAGCTTCATGATATCAGATTACCAACAGCAATTTGAAGATTTAGAGAAAACTTAAAGGACAGTGAATTTATGTTTATGATGGAGCAAAAATACAGGAAAAAAATGAGGAGGGTGGCACCAGGGTTTGTGTGATATAGTGAATGTCACTGAATTAGATATGTAGAGATTGCCATTGTGTATATTTTTGACAATGAAAATAAATTCTCTTAAAATATTATATTCACCAGTTTGATCATTGTATGAATATTCTATAATATAATCAACCTGTTGTCTTCTTGCTGTGTTTTTGTGTTGTTTCTAAGCAGATTATTATAATAAATGGCAATCTCTTTCTTGTGAAATTCAGTTTTCTTAAACCTGTAGTCTTTCAATTCACTTTTAGAAAACATCATATGGGATAAGTATTACATTTCTTTCTCATTTTTACCCATGCGAGTCCCTAATTGTTCCAACTTAATTATTTTTAAAATCCATGCTTCCTCAAATGATCTTGGTGGGCACGTCTTCGAACCAAGTTCTTCTTCAAGAGTTTCTTAAATATTCTTAATTTTTGACATGCCACCGCTTCACAAGCACTACAATGCTTACGTTTTGATTGGGTTTGCATTGAAGTTTTAAATCAGCTTGAGGATAAATGATGCCTTTTAAACATCATCTATTCTGATCCATGACCTCGGTATAAAAACAAACCAAGCAAATGCACCATCATCCAGCTGATTCCGACTCGTGGCTCCTGTGTAGAGGGTTTCTGAGCATGGAAATCTTTATGGGAGCAGCTACTCACTCCAGGCCATTGATTTGACTCTGACTCTCGAGACCCAAAAGAAAGAATAGAACTGCCCTGTGCTTCTGAGACGAAATCTTTGGTCTGGAGTAGAGATCCTCGCCTTTCGTCTGAGGAGAGGCCGGTGGTTTCCAATTGCTGACCATACGGTGCATATCCCAGGCCACCACCAGAGCTCTTTCACAGGAGCAAAGAGTCTCACCTTCTTCCCTCGGTGTGGCTGGTGTGCTTGAACCTCCAACCTTGTGATTAGCAGTACAACATTTAACCCATACTGCGACCAGGATAGAGTTTTCCACTTCGTTTTTCTTTATGCCTATAAGGAATGCTTTATGATTTTCCACCTAGAAATCTTGTACAAAAATATTTTGTTAGTGTTATTCATAAGTATATCATCTTTTTTATGCTATTGCAAGTGGTCATTCTTTATTTCCTTTTCAGGCTGTTACTTGATTATATAAATTAAATGGATTGTTTAAGTATTGAAAGTGAAAACTATAACAATGTCAAACTCTTATTTTAATTATAATAATCTCTTGATACAGCTTTTTACGTTTTCTACACACATAATTATATCATCGATGAATAGAGACATGTATACCCACCCCTTAATTCAATCCTTATACCTTTTATTTCTTTTTATTGTTTTGCTGAGCTGGCAAAGAATACCAAGAAAAGGTTGAATAGAAGCAGCAATCATGGGCATTCTTGTTTTGTTCCCCATTTCAAAATGAGAACTCTCATCGTTTCAACATTAAGTGTGATGTATGCAGCAAGAGTATAGTACCTATCCTTGTCAGAGTAAGGAAATTTCATACTATTTCTAGTTGTCTCCGAGGTTTATCATGAATAAATGTTGAGTTTCAACAAATGCTCTTTGTAGCATGAGATAACCACATGTTTTTTTGTATTCCTTTCAATGTAGTAAATTACATAAATTGCATTCCCAGCAACCTTGACCCTGTGTTTCTAAGATGAACTCCAGTGAAACAAAAAAATTAAAAGCCTCACAGCTATCAAATCCTGCCTGACTCGTAGTGGTCCTGTAGGCCAGGGTAGAACTTCCCTGTGGGTTTCTGAGGCTGAAAGATGCCCGTTTCGTCTTTCTCCTGTAGGGTGGCTGGTGGTCTCAAATGGCTCACCTTGCAGCTAGCACCCCATTGCCCCTAGAACCCAGAGTAGTCATGAGATGGTCTAGGACTTTACATAGTACTGCATTGTTTCTTCATTGTAATCGATGCTTTGTGCTTACCATATACTCATGCATTCCAGTGCTGTCTGATTCCCTTGTTCATTTTGCCTCTGTTGAGTACTATAAAGTGAGATGAAGCATCAATTCATGATGACTTGTATTCAGGAATCCTTGGTTATTCTGACTGAATGTATGTTATGTTATGCAATACCTTTAAAAATTATCTGATATATTCCTAGACTCACCCTGACTGCCTCTCAGTTGATTCCCACTCATGGCAAGTCTACAGGACGGAGAAGAACTGTCCTTTGGGTTTCCAAGACTGTAAATCTCTATGGCAGTAGACAGCCTTGCCTTTCTCTCGAAGGCATTCCCAGAGACTTCAGCTAGAGATGGAGTGCCTGAGTGGTGCAATAGGTCTGGATGGTTATCAGAATTTGGGCGGGGTTAAGTGCACCTGTCTCAGAAGAAAGGACTGCTAATCTGCTTCTGGGTATCCTCAATGGAAAACACTGTGAAGCATGTGTCTACTCAGACACAGGTTTACTGAGAGTCCACATCCACTTGATGAGAGCCAACTGATTAAGAGGAAGGATTGATTCTCCCAGAGAGGACATGTGTTTCATTCCATGGAGACTGCTAGTTCTGAAAATACTTCACCTTGCACAAATACTCAAGGTTAGTCGTGTGGGCCAGAGAGCAGTTGCATATGCAGACTTCGGGGTTGCTCTGGTGCCAGCTTTAATTAATTTTAATTCTGCCATGTCTGGGATATGTTTTCATTTCCCCTCTGCTCTGATCAGTGCCCAGATAGCAATCCAGGTATGGTCCTAGGTGGGGGTGGTGGGTGAGAGGCTGGGTGGAGAGCTACCTGTCTTTTATCCTTATCTTTATGATCTCAAAGTGGGAAGCCTCTCCTAGCTAAACTTCCCAGGGTGAGTAGTTATTGGGCTACCACTGTTAGTGCCTATCTCTACAGAAACTAGAGTTCAAGTTTTCCCAGGTGAGCAAATAGCTTCCAGGGAAACATGGCTGCAGTGCTTGCTCCCTTTAACTTCTGTGGGTTCCAGCTTCTCCTGAGATTTTTGGCCTGGAAATGTATTGCTATTCTTTCAGCACTTCCATGCTTTTCAAATAATGATCTTTATAGTATATTCTGGTTATTCATTGTTTTCAGTAGTAGGGTTGTAAGGCCTCTCCAAATAAAATAAGCTGCCATATTCTGTTAAATAGCGTGTACCTCCCATCCCACAGTCTAGGGCCATAACACAATATCTGAGACATGGTAGGTCCTTAATTGATATCTGTTCAGGTTAACTGACTGACACACCTGAGCACAGCAGAATTCTGCAGTCCTCTGGCCTAAGTCTTTGACAGCTTTCTAGTGACCACTACCTTTCTGGCATATGCCCTGTTAGAAATCTCAAGAAGGGATAGCAGCCATTATAGCATTTAAAACTCCAACCTGTCCTACAGGGGAAGCTAGAGAAGGCAAATCATTTCTCTTTGGTATTATGGTAGTAAGGATGAAAAAAATGGGTAGTGTGAGCAAGCGCCCTTCATTTGCACACCTGACTCCACGATTCCCCCAAGGGGGAGTCTTCCTGTGAAAGTCTAGGCTTGAGGGAAAATAGAACTTACAATGGAGAGCTAGAATAGGGATGGTAAGACAGGCTTGCCCATAGGCAATAATGATTCACCTGTGAGGGCTAGATTCTGAGAGCTGAGCTCCAAGTCAGGTGAGATATCAAAAGTCAGGGGCATGAGGTCAAGGCTATGAGTCAGCTCTCAGACTAGCAGTGAAAAACCAGAGAGCTGGACAAGCAAGGACCAGGCAGAAGCACACAGACTGTCCTGACTCCAGGCAGCATACATCCCATCTAGAAATTGAAGCAACTCCCAGTGACATCAGAAAGCCTCTCTGGAATGTTCCAAAAATAAAGTTTGGGAGCAGAAAGCTAAAGGGAAATCAGAATCAGGAACAACAACTCTTTCTGGGACTGTTCAAACGATCTTACATCTCTTTTCAACCACACTGGTCTCCAGAGCTTTGAGTAGAATGTTCAATAAATACATAACTACTGACTGACTCATCAAATCAAAGCGATGATTCTAGGCTTTTGGATGATAAAAATGTGAATTGGGCATGCTTTTTAGGCTCAGGGTTTGAGATCAACAGGTAGCTGAAAGGCAAGATGATGGAGGTAATAAGCAATAATTATGACGCTCAGGTTGGAGTGAATACTGTCTGAACTTTTCAAGGGTAGTTTAAGAGAGGAAGAGGAGGAGAGGGGGCAGGCCAATTGGGAGAATCAGCTGGAGTGGGATGGAGCTAGGGGGCATTGGGGTGAGGTGTTGATGATACTCACAACCACAGGAGGTATCACCGGTACTTTGAACCTGTATTTCCTAATTTATTAGTACTAGAGTTTCTTCTAGGACTGGTTCTCTGACAGAGAGTATGGCTGGCTATTCTAATCACCTATGGCTGCTATAACAGAAATACCACAAGTGAGTATATTTCCCAAACAGAAATTTGTTTTCTCATCATTCAGGAGGTTACAAGTCTTACTCAAAGCTGTCTCTGTCGGTTGACTCAGAGTTTTTTCAGAGGAAGATCCTTTTCTCTGGTGGCATCTGTCCAGCATTTTTTAGAGATTTCCATGTGTCTTGGCAGCAATACTCTGCTGAGTCAAAGAGCTTCTCAGTGTGGTGATCTCAGGTCCAAAGGGCACACTCCACTCACTACTCCTCTTTCTTGATGGTAGTATTTCTCCTGATCTCTGCATGATTACCCTTCTATTTCTTATACAATAAGAATGTTCCATCCCATGCCTGGGGAAGACTCCCCTTAGATCGCATCAGGACTGTGACAGGATTAAAGGTGCTGCATTCCCCAAACCTCTTAATCCTTTTTAAAAAATCCCCAGCTCATCACATCAAATCATGTAATGAGGAATCAGGACATAACTGCTACATGACATCATTATTTAACTGTCAAGCCAGAAAATCATGGTCCAGCCAAGTTGACACATATTGGAGGGGAGGGGAGAAGAGAATACAGTTGAATTCATGACACAAGTAAAAGGTAACAAGCCAAGGAGAGAGACCCATTCCATCCAGCACCCCTACTCCTGCCCAAGGGGGAGTACTACTGTCTGTGCTTCTTTTCAAGTTTTCCTCCAGATGTGTTTTACAGGTAGCACCGGTGTTGTGGGTGTCACATTATATTTTATATTCCAGCTGTCAGTCCTGGGCTATCCAAGTTTTCTAAAGATGCAGTTCCAAGACTCATGTACTCCACCTAAAGCAGATCCCAGCCAAAGGCATGGACCTCAAGAGTTATCTGTTTAGTATTTAATACAAGTGAATGCAATTACTGAATGAATGTATGTTAATTGCATTGCATAACCGTGATTGCCTGAATAAATGAAAAGGTGAAATGAATGATGAGTAGGAGAACTGACCATAGATCCACTGAGTTACTAAGAAGAAGGAAAGGAACAGACATTTAAGATAATATTAAGATGCTGAGGGTGTGGGGATGAATGAAGGGTGATACAAAGAGATGAAGAAAGGAACCCAGGCAGACTCCTGAGTGTTTTCAAAGGCTTTGATGACAAACACTGCTCAGGTTCCAGGGTAGCCTAAGGGCAGCCATGGTCCACAGTATTCTCCACATCCAGCCCAGTCTCTGGTGGTGATATTTCACTGTGGCAAAGAAGGCATTTGAAGGGCATGCAGTGAGACTTCTACATTGTCTATATAAGACCCCTGTAGTCCTGCTCTGAGACTGAGTCTTCCCATAACCTCATGCTAACACAGAGAAGTCTCCAGAAGAGGAAGCAGCAGAAGATATCTGCCTACTATTGCCTCACCTCCATCTTCCCATCTCTCAACAGAATTTCAGGTTCCCTGACTGAGCGCCCACTCTGACCTCCAGGACTATTTAAACATGGCAATACAGGCAAGATTGTTATCAATCAGAGTCCTCAATGATGTCAAGGAGAAGGCAGTGATTTCTACCTGAGCACTTCATAAGCCTGCTACCTTCTCGATAAGACCTGGCCTGTGATAGTTGTTTAAGCACCTCTGTCATCTACCTTATAGTTTGTTATACACAAAGATCAAGAAAGTTTTGAGGGTAAAATCATGTGACATGTGTATTATCTTAGGGCCTAACACAGTGTCACTCATCCTATGAGAGGCAAATAATAGTAAGTTGATCAACAAATAGTTCCGGTTCAATATTTGTCAAATGCCAGACCTATGCTAAGCTCAGAGAAAATGTTCTTGTGAAGAATTTGGACATCTCCAGGCTCAGGGCAATGGCATTCCATGTTGAAGATGGAAAATAAACTAAAGCATGGTGCTGAAAAAGGGCTGGTTTGTAGGACTTGAAAAGTTGAAAGAGTGACTGGTTTCTTCTGGATCTGTGGAGAAGCACAATGAGTACACCTCAGTGCACCTGAGTAGTATACTGTTTGTACTAGGCAGGGTTCTCTAGAGAAACAAAACGAGTACACTTATGATGATAGATAGATAGGAGACAGATAGATAGGTAACTACAGATTTATACAACACGAAGGAATATAACATCTAATTAATCCACACAGCAGTACAGAGGGAGCAGTAAAACCAACTTGCATGGAACACTAGAAATCCTTCAACTCACAAGGGCTCCCAGATACAAGGTCAAGGAGCAAACAGCTGAGTCTTTCCTCAGGCAATGCAGTCAGAGTCCACAGGCAACAAACAGCAGGGCAGGTCACCAACAGTCAGAAGCTCAGAAGCTTAGCAAAGCAGGCCCAGATGGGATATTGAACTCAAACAATGTGAAAGTCCAGGATCCACCAGCCTCAGGCTCAAGCGATGCGCACATCAGCAGTGTGGTGAAGCAGGTCTTGAAGGAACCTCAAGCTTTAGGGACATGATTCATGATTTGGCTGTCTCACAGGTAGTGTAGTTCACAAGTTGAGGCAGAGAACTGGCTAAAGCAGCCACACACTGGTCTGATCACCAGAGAGGGGGGTGGGCCTTATCGAGTCATTTATTACTTTGCCCTCCAATCAAACTGTGAAATAATTAATCCCACATGTTTCTATTGGCCAGGTTGGCACAATAAACCTATTTATCATACCCTTGCACACAAAATTTGTTTCCCTATCAATTTCCAGTGTAGATTCTGACTGGCCTTATCTTTCTGCCTTTGCCATTTTCTGTGTTTCAAGACATGACTGTAGGCAACGGCAATGCTGCCTTGCTAGGTTCTGCCTCCTAATGTGATGAGATGCCCTTTGTCACAGGTTGGTGGGATCTTTGATGAGCAAAAGAGAAGTCAGCACAGGAGGGCTCTCACAAAAGGAGATAGAAGCCTTGGCCGTCAATTCCTCCTAAAACATTATGTAAAACCATGCTCATTTCCCATTCTGCAAGCACTGTGTTCTGTCCTGGATTGACAGCTCCTGAGAGACTGGCATCTGCAATCTGCCCAAGGCTAAGAGTGGAGTTTGTCACAATGTCACCTTCACTCAGGCACCACTTAATTTTTCAGCATGCCCTAGCTGTGACCTAAGTGCTACTTCTGAGATGTGACACATGCAAACAGGTGCTTCACAAATACTTTTGGGGGTAGTACTGGGGATGAAAGTGGCTGGAGAAAGAGCCAGGTGATGATAGAGGGTCTGGTAGTGCTGGAGGAGCTGGTGGTAGAGCTAGTCATGATGCTACTGATGGTGATGATGGACGGAGACGGTGCCTTAGACCACAAGTCTGAAGCTGGGTAAACACTGGAACTAAGCAATAGAATCTCTCATATCCCACCCAGGGACATAGCCCAGGACTTTCCCTACATACTTGACAAATGGATAAGTAAATATCCGATGGCATCTTTCCTTGTGAGCACACAGTCCCCCATTTAGGAAACAAATTCTCGCTTTGCAATCAGCTTTGTGGCCCTGAGCAAGAAGATGAACCTCTCTGTGACTCAGATGTATCATTTCTAAGATGAAGGTTTTGAAACTGAAAATAATTGTAGCGAATGTATAGGGACAAGTCTGGGACACTTTCCTGGACATCATACACCCTCAGTTAATGGGTTTTCATTAAGCATTTTCATGACCTTTCTTCCAGTGTTTTGTACTGAGATGGTTTGCATGTAGATACTAGAAGCTGTGGTACTGGTGCTTCAAATACCAGCAAGGTCACCTACAGTAGACCTCCATAGAGATGCCCAAGTAGGAAGAAGGCCATGACCACCTACTTCTGAAAACCAGCCAATGAAGGCCTCATGGGTCACAGTGGAACACTGTTCAACTCTCAAACATTGTTCATCTCGCTTGCATTGGACATGTCACCAGGAGAATCCCCTTACTAGAGAAGGCCCCTATGTTGGGGGACTTAGAGGACAGCTAAAGCCTTGGTGAGATGGTACAGTATCCATAACAACAGACCCCAGCATGCTGGTGCAGGGCTGGGCAGTGTTTCATTCTGTTGTACATAAGATCACATTGTGACAGCTGAGAGCAAAAACATAGATATTATTATCCTAATTTGGTATTTATCATTTTAAAAACAACCACCCCAAGGCGGTCCAGACTGGCCGTGGGTGCTCTGAACCTCTGGGTTCACACTAAACTCAGCCACCGCAGTGGGTGGACTGAGGAGGCACCCACAGATCTCACCAACTGAGATTTGTTTGCGATTCCCCTGCACAACGCTAACTGGGGCTGCTGCGAGGATGTCAAGTTTATAAATGACCAACAAGCCAATAAGTGACTCAGCAATAAAGAAAGAACTGAAATCGCGGTTATTGATTCATCCGATCAAAGCTCATTAACAGTGACTAATATGTCTAAGTCTTAGGGAAGGCGGCCCTAAGATTCGACCTCAGACACCACCTTCCAGTTGCCATCACAGCTCCGCTCTCAGAGAGTGGGGGAGAAGGCTCCGTGCCTGTCCACAGACAGAGACTCCCTATTAGCTGAGGCTGGATTGCCTTCGGATTGTTTCTCGTCAATTTTGCTTTCTTTTCTACTGGCTGCCTCTGTATATCCTCTCCCCATTACTTCAAAGAGCCTTTAAACAGACTCATCTCCTTTCTGCCCCAATGAGAAGGGGAGCTCTATTTAGGGAAAGGTCAACATCCAGTTAAAAATCCTCCTAAAGATGTCTCATATCTTTTGAGAAAGTGGTCAGTAGCTCACTCAGACAAAAAATGCTGCCCATCCTTGTGCAAGCTCAGAAATGACACAATAAATTGTAAAGATTCTCTTTATATTGCATGCACACACATTCAATGAGCCTTCTAAGTCCTTAAAACTGAACATACATGTATTCAGCAGTTTGTGGGGTACTGTTTGTGGGGTACTGTGGGGGGGGGTACTGTTTGAAGTGACAAGTTAGAAGAGGAGGCAGGTGCACAGGCAGTGCATCCTGGGCAGGATGACCAGGGTTTTAATGAGGTACAAATGATGGCCCAGGAGACCCCAAATGAGGACATGAGTGCGTCCAGCTGGGGAGCTTGGAGAAGTCAGCTGCAACCCATTTCAGTCGGGGTGGTGCTTTGCCCCAGCTTTGTGAATCACCGATTGTCTCATTTGGGGGTGGGGGGGACGCCTAGCTCAGAATCAGCTGCTGCCATTGTTGAACTAACCAGACCAGCTCTGCTTCTTTTGTTTCTTAATAACAGTTCACATTGATCTAGTGCAGTTTTTCTACAAGGCCTCTGCATATCCCATTTCATTTTATCCTCCCACAATCCTCATAAACCAGCTTTGGCAACAATCAAGGACGGTCCATTGCTGAGTTTGATGCTGGCACCTCGCAGGAACTCGGTATGATTTTGTTGGATGCATGGCCGCCTGGTGTTGGCTGGCCAGCTGGACAGAGGAAGTTACTTATTAGCTTAAGTGGTTTTCCCAGAATGCTGGGTCTCCAGTTCCAGGACCAGAACCAGAATCCAGTCTCTCCGCATTTCTTTCGACTATTCTTCTCACGCCATTGGCATAGGGATCAACCATGCTCAAGGTGAGATTAGTCTTCTTGCCAGCTGAAAGTCCTTATCTAGCCAGAGTTGACACATTTCCCCATTGGGCCCTCTGGTTACTTTCTACTTTCTACTTTCTGTAGGTTCCAGAACTGCCTGAGAAAGTTTTGTTTTTAATTATCAGGATTGTTATCATCATGGTGAAAAATCATTTGGCAAGGGTCCAAGACATGCAGGGTACACCTCCATCCTTTGGGCAGATTGATTGACTCTGTTATGAATGAGTGACCCCGGAGCCAGAAGTAGCATGATTTAAACTGACACATGTAGTTTGATATTTGTTTTACTTCTACTTGCATTTGTATTGAGAGTGCCCAAACGATAAAGACACTAGGAAAAAGACCACTGGAGTTCTTACAGGTCTCTTCATGCAGATTACCATCCTGAGTTTATCAGCGCTCATGGAAGTGTTTTCCAGTGATGCTGTGTGCTGTCAAGTTGATTCAGACACACAGCAACCGTGCGGGCAGAGTAGACCTGCCCTACGTGGTATCTGAGGCTGAAATCCTCATGAGAGCAGCTCGCCTGGTCTTTCCTCTTGCAGAGCTAATGGGCATGTCCCACCACTGACTTCTTGATTAGCAGCCCAGCAGTGACCCAGTCTTCCTGTGACAATGACAATTTCAGGTCTTTCAAATATGAATTATTTTTTATGAGGCTCAGTTGACCGTGATAACGTGATCCATATTGTTTTATGGACTTGATCATCGCCATTTTAATAACTGTGATGTTCTATCACTGTGTCGCATCACCGTGTGCTGAATCATGGACCCGATTGCTGGGCACTTATCCCTGGTTATTTGTTAGTACAGATACCATCGCAGCAAATATTTTCATTATTGATCCCAGGGTCTCGCTTGGAGGTTCATCACTCATGCAGGGGCCCACATTGGGAGCTCGTTTGGGAAAAGTCGACATGTTCCATCACACAATTACTATCTGCTTCATCTGACGCTGTGGCTTCGAGAATGCCACAGGACACAGTCCTTTCCTGTAAGAAATGTACAGTCATCCTGGGAACGAGAAAAATGCAGGCAAGACCCCTCAGAGCTGTCTACGAAAGTACAGTATGATATCCTCACGCCATATGTACACTAGGGTCTGAAGTGCTTTCCTCGTGCTTGTCCTTCCTGTGGGGCCTGGCCGCCTGCCCTCGCTGTCTCTCAAAGCAAAGCTTCACTTCACTTGAGTGCTGACTGATTGCCAAGTGCAGAGAAACTACTGATGGGGAACAGGATGGGCCCCAAACTGTCAGAAGGAGGAATGAGATCAGGGAATCAAGGGAGAGAGTGGGGCCTCTGGTGAAGCTGCTGCTTGGTCACTGAGTAGGGCCAAATCAGGTGCATCCTGTGGAAGGGCCTGCACTAAACAGGAAAGAGAAACACTCTCTGAATCCTGAGCAGGCAAAGTGCTGGGGGACAGGGCATTCATGTTGGCCTCCCTCTTTAGAAAATTCTGAGGTCTTTTCGGAAAGCACACTGTTATTAATTTAACAAATGTTTATGTAATGTCTGTAAGCTTATTATGTGCTGGGGATTGTGAAGTTCTCTGGGACTTCACATCCAAATAACATGTGGCAATTTCAAAGGCTCTTATAAGTCCTTGAAGGAAACAGACTTGCCAACATCTAACTATAAGGTAAAGCAAAATACTGAAACTGGAAGGAATGGTGCAGCCAGAACGTGACTTCAAACCGGTTTACTCCAACTCAGTCTCCTGCTGAGAATGTGCCTGTTCTCCACAAATGATAGACTGAATCAGAATCGATACTTTGCCAGCATCCTTAGGTTCTTATGGATTCCCAGTTGATTCTTACAGTCAGATGCTTACCGGAAGGGCCAGCTAGAAAACCTTGTTAAATACAGATTGTGATTCAGTGAAAAGGAAGTCTGGTGGAGTCAGGGATTACATGTTGGGTTTCTAGCCTCAGGGTCAGCAGTTCAAAAGCACCAGCTGCTCTGAAGGAGAAAGATGTGGATTTCTCTTCTTTCTTCTCAGAAATCCACAGGGTCAGGTCTCCCCAGTCCTGAAAGGTCACTGTGGGTCAGAATGGTCTGGATGGTCTCGGGTTTGATACAGCATATCTGAGCTATATGGGCACCTTCTCAGCCTGGAGGGGAACTAGAAAGATCCAGTTCAAAACCTGGAATTTGATTGATTAAGGAAGGACTCTGAGTGCATGTAGCATTGAAGGGAACTTTGAAGGAAGAAAGGATCCCTGGTGATTTCTAATGCTTAAAGTGCTCAGGTGTAAACCAGAAGACCGATTGTTCAAATCCACCTGCCTCTCAGAGAGAGAGAAACACATAGCAGTCTGCCTGTGAAAAGAAAAGTAGAACAATTAACAACTTTAGAAACCCAATGGGGAAGTTCTACTCTGTCATAAGATCACTAAACACAATCAACTCAAAAGCAGTGAGTCTGGTTAAAGACACAAGGATTTCAATAGACAGGAAATGTGGACAGCCAGCAAAGAGCATGTCCAGTATAGACAAAGGCCTAGCGGCCTGAACAAGTAGAGTGTGCTTGTTAGGAGAGGAACAGAGATATGTCGTGGTGATAGTGTTGCTAAGTACTCTTTAGTCAACCCCAGCTCCCGGCGACACCATCTATAACAGAGTAAAGCATTGTCCAGTCCTACACCATTGTCTCCGTGGTGGGTATGCTCTTAGGCGGGAGCTCTTTTCTGCAGACCCTTTGTCAGTCTGTCTCATCAAAGGGTTTCCTCTTTTTAACTGAGCTTGTACAGGACCAAGCATGATGTCCTTTTTCAGGGACTGGTTCCTCCTGATATTATGTCCAAAATAAGCGAGGTGAAGCCTCACTACTCTCACTTCTAAAGAGCATTCCGGCTGTACTTCCTCTAAGACAATCTGCTAGCTCTTCTGGAAGTCTATGACTGGTACCCTCAACATTCTTTATCAACACCCTAATTGCAATGAAATGTAAAGTTCTTCTTGCTTCCTTTTGTACTGTCCAGTTTCCATATGCATACAAAGGGATTGAAAATACCATAGCTTGAGTTCGGGTGCATCCTCAAGATCAAAGTGATAGCTTTGCTTATTTTTTTTAGGATTTTAAAGAATACATCTAAGCCAAATTAACTGACTGACTGCCGCCAAATAAACTCTGACTCACAGTGACTCTTCGGCCCTGATAGGTTTCCAAGAGTGCCAATCATCACAGGAACATAATGCCTCATCCCTCTCCCATGGGTTCAACTACTAACCTGGTGGACAGAGCCCAAGGAGCTCCATCAAAGACAAATAGCAGGCACTGCTAGAAGAGTGTTGGCGGACAGATCAACAGAATCATTGCCCAGGAGTGGGGATGGAACCTTCCATCCAAGAAGAGGGAAATAGTGAAGGAGGAAAATAAGCTTAAAGCTGTCCATCTCTTAGAAGTCCTGTCACAGAGGAAACAAGTGGACTATCTAGAACTAGCCCCAACTTCTTGTTATAGATTTGTCCTCCAGTAGGGTTCTTATTGGAAACCCACTGCAGCTCTGGAGCCCATGCTAGCTGCTCTATGACCTCCCACTCAAGGCCAGAGCATTTGCTGAAGTTCTGCTCTGTACTGAAGACCAGTCGTGTCTTTGCCTTCCCAGAACAAAGCAGAGAGTCCCAGATGACAGAGACCATGACTACCTCTAGAATAAACTCTGTATCACCTGGCTCATCAAAGACCCAAAGTGCAGGAGCTCTGAAAACAGCACAGGTCTAAGAATGCAAAGTCAGGAGGTATTGTAAGGAACCTATCTGGCCTTGGCATTGACATTCCGATCCACGTGGTCTTGGGCACTATGCCCAGGACACAAAGACCATCAGTGATAGAAAGGTCAGAGCCCTGCAGATAACTTAAAGCAAAGAACAGGGAGAAGTATTTTCCAGTTCTAAAAACGAAAACTTAGCGAAACCTCATTTAGATGGTACACCTCAGAGGGATTCTGTTCACTCAACTAAATTTAATTGCGTAATTAATATTTGCACCGCACTGTGTTGAATGTTGCCGCATCTCCAGAACTGACAGTGACACAGTTCCTGCTCTTAAGAGGAGATGGTTTTCTGTAGAAAGGGAGCCATGGCCTTAAGATAATGCAGCCAAAGCAGAGAAACTTCTCAGAGGAAGGGCTGATTTCTTTGAGTTTCAAGAAAGAAAGAAAGAAGGCTGGAGGATGTTTCGGGAAGAAGATGGTATTTAAATTAGGGGTAAGGGCATATCCTAGATTGACTTGTCGCTCTCCAACTCTCAAAAACTGTATCCACTTGGTTGGGCCACAATTCCGTGACTTGACAGATATGTGACAATGAAGCGTGACAGGCAACCATGCGGTCACTCCTTGGGAAGTGAACCTATATGAGAGCCAATCAGTTGTGAGGGGATTAGAGTAGGGTGCTGGCACCTTTCTCAGGTCATGGGCCTGTTCTCATGTAAGGTGCATTAGTCTGGGGTGACTAAAGAAACAGATCCATAAACACCCATACGTGTATAAAAAAGAGAAAACATCCCAACCCAATCCAGTTCAAGGTCATAAGTCTAATATTAGCCCCTAGGTCTGATCCCAGTCTATAAAATCCTCTTCAGACTCATAGGCAATGTGAAATACATGCAATGACGCCCAAATCGGAATGATTACAAGCCAGGTGGGTCGAATGCCTTTGGATCCAGTGGCGTTATAAACTTCTCAGCGCTGGCAGGGGTCTCTAAGTGACTCCTCTGGCATCAGAGGCCTGGCTGTATCCACATGGCTTGTCTGTCTCGGGACACTAGCATAGCTCCATGTGGATTCCCCTCAGGGATGTTTCTCAGGAAGTCAGCCTTATCGGTAAAATGTCTCCAAGGAAGTGAGTGAGATAGCGTTCCCCCCCCCACCCGCCTCCAAGAAGGAAGTACCACATTTCCCCGAATTCTCAGAGGAGAAGACCATGCCTACATAGAGGTCTCATGGGCTAGCTCCAGATAATCAGGCTAGACTCCACCCCTACACTCTTAATCCTCAAATTGACACCAGATTAGGTGACTGCCACATTTAAGAGGAGTTTCTTTGTAAGGAGTGTGGCCTGCACCGCTTTTTTGTCTACAAGAACTAAAAGGAGAGAGAAGTAAGAGGGATTTGACTATCCTCAGGAAAGAAGAGGGAGGACTGAAGCCCATCCTTTGAATTATAGGGTTCCTGTATTAAGACTCTCTACACCGAGGGGAAGATTGATGTCAGGTTACAAAGAGATCGCCCAGGGGTGTTCCCCACCTATGGAAAAGTTGAAAGGAGAGGCAAACCCTACCCTTGGAGCTGATAGAGAAAGGCTTCCTCCAAAGTGGTGCCTAAATTCAGCCTTCTAGCCCCCTAGTCAGTGAGGGAATACAAGTCTCTTTGTTAAAGCTACTTGTAGAATTTCTCTTATAACAGTCGAAGTAACTGGCCAGGCATCTGGAATCATGGGTGGATATGAGGACAGAGAGGTTGAAAGCACAACAGTAGGAAAGGACGGGATCAGTCAACAGCTTGAAATCAGAAATGCTGCTCTTTGTTTCTGTATTCACAGGACCTTCCCCAGTGAGTCCATACATATTTATGTCACTAAAGAATGAATGAGTGAATAAAGGAAAAGTAACTTCATTTGGTTGCAGCACAGGGGACATAAAAGGAGCAAAGAGACATCATGGCGCCAAGGCCACACCTTGAATGAATATGTACTTTATTCTTTGGGGACTGGAGGAGTAGCTGAGGTTTTTAGCAGGGTTAGGGCAGGATGAAAGCTGTGCTCCAGGCAGATTAACCTGATCTGTAAGGCTGATTTGAGTGAGGCAGAGAGACCCTCTGGGAAGTTATTGCTATAGTCCAGGCAAGAGGTAATAAGCACCTGAATTAGGGCAGCAGCAGTGGGAACAGAGGAGGGGACAGAAGTGAGAGGTATTAGAAAGATGAGATTGACAACAGACGGGTTGCTGGAGAAAGGGGGAAAGCAGAGATGACAAGGAGATCTTGTGCTTGGGTGACAGAGAGGGTGGTGATGGCATTAACAAAAATAGGCAACACAGGAGGTGGCACCAGGTTGAGAGGGACAACGATGAGCTCTGTTTTGCACATTCTGTGAGGTGGAGAGACACTCCTTTCTACCTCCAACATGAATCAACTCTTTCTCAGGAAAATGCATTACGGCGCTGAATGAGCACCCGGGGCCAAGAGCTGCAGTGCCCCATTTTCATGGCCTCGGTCAAGACCCCAAGTCATTTCCTGAATACTGATATGATAGACAAGGTCTGGCTGTGCTTTCCACAGAGAACATTTTTGGAAAACAGATTCTGTTTTAATAATGATTTGACATAAAAGCCTGCCAATGTGCTTCCTCTCCCTTGTTATTAATGAATTGGGTGATACTCAAGCCTAATATAAAAGCACATAAAAGGCTTATAAGCATCCTTTAGATCTTCTCGACCAGTCACTTTCATTTTATAAAGCTAGAATATTCTGTTTCTAAATATTACACACCAGACTGAGCCTGGTGGCGTAGTGGTTGTGTGTGGGACTGCAGCCCACAGGGTTGACGGTTCAAATCCAGCAGCATCTCTCCAGGAGCAAGGCTGGGCTTCCTACTTCCACCAGGGCAGTGATGCCACAAAAATATAAAACGTCTAAATATTATACACCCAGTTGGACCTGACAGTAGTCTTTCTGCTTTGTTTTGTTTTGGGTTTTTTTTTAATCATTTTATTGGGGGTTCATACAACTCTTATCACAATCCATCCATGCATACATTGTATGCAAAGCACATTTGTACATTTGTTGTCGTCATCATACTCAAAACATTTTCTTTCTACTTAAGGCCCTGGTATTAGCTCTGATTTTTCCCCGCACCCTCCCTGTTCCCCCCTCTCTCATGAACTCTTGATAACTTATGAATTATTATTATTTTGTCATATTATTCCCTCTGTCTCCCTTCATCCACTTCCCTGTTGTTCATACCTCAGGGAGAAGGTTCTATGTAGATCCTTATAATAGATTCCTTCTTTCTACTCCACCTTCCCTCCACCCTCCCGGTATTACTACTCTCATCACTGGTCCTGTATTCTACCTACCAGTCTGGTTAGACCAGAGGATGTACACTGGTACAGATAGGAACTAACAGTCGTTTTAACACTGTGTTGCAACAACAGCAACAGCAACAATGTCAGATGGATACTTTCCATGGTCCGAATTGGTGAATCATATCAGACATGGCAAAGGAGTGATGAAAAGAGAAAAAGGTCAAAGGGCCCCATGCTCCAGGAGGCCACAAGCCAGTGATCGGCTCAGGGGAAGGATAAGCAGAAGAGCGAAAGCATGCAATGTGGCATGCCCCACAATGGGGATTTAACCAGCGAACAAAGAAGAGGGGGTTTCTAAGAGTTCATGAAAAAAATGATTCTAAAAAAAATAAAAATTAACAGTTCGTGGAAAAGAGGAATTGAAAGGTGGTTGAATTTCCCTGTGAATTTTTAAAAGCCCCTTCATACCACTGATTTGGGAGGAATCTGTTGTACGATCAGAGAGTGGAGCAGGAGGGTGTCATGGACGAGGTGACACAGGACACTGGAGATGGAAGACTATTGTGGAACAGGGAGGAGACGTCAGATGTAGCAAAGTTAGCACCTGAGAGGGATGACAGTGGCTACAGAGTCTGCTGAGGAACTCGGGCTTCGATGTCATCAAGAGAGCGAGGAGAAGGATGGTCTTAAGGGGTGAGAGATTGGGCCAAGGAAAGGGATATTATAAAACCCCAGGAAACAGACAATACAGGCTATAAAAAGGGTGACAAGACTAGAAGGCAGAAAACGGTTATAGGAGATAATGGATTTGGGAAGTGTAAGGAGAGGATATCTGGGATAAATGTCAGATCCCAGAATGAAGATCCTACCTCCTGAGAAAAAAAATTATAGGAGCAGAGACTACTTGGGGGAAAAAAAAGATTTTAAGTTCAACTTTCAAGGTGAATGAAGCATATTTGGTGCCAAACTGGGGGAGCTCTCCTGTGGGTAACTAAATATCTGTTTGATTGATCCTTGGGAGCAAAGACAGAGCTAAATATTAAGTATAGGATTAAAACCAGAGATTCACGGTGTTGCTCAGCAATACCGTGATGAGTGAGCGTAAACTCAAGGACAATGAGTGGGTAGAGATAGATAGCTAGAGCGAGGAGGAGGATGCGCATACAGAAAAGATGGTGGAGAGAAGGAACAGTGAGTTAGGGGAAGAAGCAGAAGACCATGACACAAGCAACCAAAGAGATGAGAGACAAGCAGGAGAATTGTTTTCATGAAGTGCTGTCCAGTTGATGCTGACTCATAACTGCCTCAGACTGTAGAGAGGAACCACCACATTCGGCTGCTTCGGCTTTACAGGAGTGCAACACGGCTTCTTTTTTCCTTCCCTGGAGTGGCTGGTAGATCATGCAGATAAGGAAGAACTACCTCCTTAAGTTAAAGATGATCTTAATGACTTAGTGGGGATAAAGTTTGGGGGAGATCGTCATTTGCTTGTGTGGGATGTATTTAAATGTGAGGAAGCATCTACCAACATGCATTCATAATCAAAACCTGGAATGTAAAAAGTGTGGCTATAGTCCTGGTGGTGGGGTGGGATAGTTGCTGGACTCCCAGTGGCAAAGTTGGGAGTTCAAAGCCACACTCTGCCAATCAGAGGGAAAACGATGAGACTCTCTACTCTAGTAGTCTCTGAAACCTTTTATCGGGTAGGTGTGGTTTAATGTCTAAGGTATTCGTCTTTGTATTTTAACTTAATTTTTGATGGTTTCTAAGATCTTATACTCAATTTCCATCATGACATTTGTGTTTGATCAGACTTTCTCTTCTCTTGTAAACCACTATTAATATTTGAAAAAGTCTTAAGAAACCTTTCTATTTAGGGATTGCAAAACAGGACATATATGACTGATTTTTCAGAGAAAGGAAACAAACAAGACAAGCACCTCATCTGTCATATGGCCAAACCTTGGGGGATATTCCCGCTTTGGAGCATAAAAATAGACTCCAAGTGGCATGGAAGGCCTGCTTAATGGAGTATTCATAGATTAGCGTTATGGGGTAATGAAGAGATAGAAATTCATTAGACAGGGCTTAAAATCAAGAAAGGTGTGCATCCGGTTTTTATCCCCTTATTGGGCTTAATCAGTCTGTATACAGAACAAATCATCAGAGAAGTTGGATTCTATGCAGAAGGATGGAGCATGTGGATTGGAGGAAGGCTTAGATAACAATCTATGATATTCGGATGACATGCTTTTGCTTGTTGAAGGTGAGAACGTGAAGCGCTTAGTAACCGAGGATTGCAGTCTTCAGTATGGATTACAGATCCATGTAAGGAAGCCCAAGTCCTCACAGTTGGACCAATGATAAACAAACAAACATGGAAGCTGTCCATGGTTTGTTTGTCTTGGATCTGCAATCAATACATATGGAAGCCGCAGTCGAAAGACCAAAAGAAGAGCTGCATGGAGAAAACATCTGCTTCAAGAAAACCTCACTCGTGTTAAAAACAAGGAGGTCACTTATAGGACTAAGAAATGCCTGGCTCAATCCATGGTATTTTCTTTCTTTTTGTGTTTTTTTTTTGGGGGGGGGGGCATCACTGCCTCTGGTGGTCGTGGACGCTATCCAGTGCTGCTTCTGAGAGCCGCCGCTGGATTCGAAGCGCCAAGCCCACGGGCTGTAGTCCTGCAATCAACCACTTATGCCACTGGGCTCAGCCCTGTATTTTCCTTTTTTTTAATTTTTATTTTTTATTCATCATTTTATTGGGGGACTATAATAGTCCATCTTTATAATATAAATCTTATAATAGTCCATCATTCAATTGTGTTAAGCCCACTTGTACATATGTTGTCATCAACATATCCAACCCATTTTTCTTTCTATTTGACCCCTTTGTGTCAGCTCCTCTTTTTCCTCTCCCTTTCCCACCCTCCCACACTTGTGAATCCTTCATCAAGTATATATTATTGTTGTTTCATGTCTTGCACTCTCTATTGTCTCCCTCCACCCACTTTCCTATTACTCATCCCCCTGGAGAGGGAGCTATATATCCAACCTTGTGATGAATTTCCATCCTTTTCCCCTTCTTCCCCATTCCCATCATCCCCCTTCCCTCATGATAGCACTACTCCCACCACTTTTCCTGAGGGTTTTATCTGTCCTGAATTCCATGAGAACTTTTATCTGTACCAATGTGTACTCTGGTCTAACCTTATTTGTAAGGTAGAACTGGGTCATGGTGGTGGGGGAAGCATTCAGAACCTAAAGGAATGATGTCTGTTTTGTTGGTGCTATGTTGCAACCTGGTTGAATTATCCCTACCTTGTTACCCTCTGTGGGGGTGGGGGAGGGGGAATGTCCAATGGCTTTGGTTCTCCACTCCAACTCCCCACTCTCACGTCTTTATAATTGTTTTGAATCTTTTGATACCTGATCCTATCAACACCTCATGATCACACAAGCTGGTGTGCTTCTTCCATGTAGCTTTATTTGCTTCCCTGCTATATGGTCTCTTAGTTAATTTCGAGCCTTTAAGACCCCAGATACTATATCTTTTGATAGCCAGGCACCATCTGCTTTCTTCATCACATTTTCTTATGCACCCATTTTGTCTACAGTGATCATATTGGGAAGATAAATATCAAGGGGTGGGAGGTTATTAGAAAAAAGTGTTCTTATGTTTAGGGAGGCCTTGGGTAGAGGCCCAAAATTCAACTGCCATCTTATAAATATAAATATATTTAACTTATAAATATATGTACATTGACTTCTATCCCTTTCATTATAATTTAATATATTTACATATATACATGTCTATAGCTATATGTCTAAAGTTATAAATAGCTTTATAAATAGCTTTTATACATCTTTATAAAGATGTAGCTTTTGCTACATCTTTCCCCTATTTCAGTGGTTCTCAACCTGTAGGTCACAATCCCTTTGGGTCACCTGATTCATAACAGTAGCAAAGAGTTATGAAATAAAAATGAAAACCATTTTATGGCTGGAGGGGTGGGTGGAGATCACCACAGTGTGAGGAACTTCATTAATCCGTTGCTGCACAAGGAAGGTGGAGAACCACTGTTCTACCTCCTGTCACCTTCCTCCTGTCCCACTCTCATGGTCCCCCTCCACTCGGCTCTCAGCAAACCCTCTTGGATACATTGCACTTGACCAAACCCCACCAGGCAGTGTACACCCTCCTCGCCATCAAGTCAGTCACCTCATATGCATGCACTCTGGACATGCTTTCAGGACAGATCAGTCCCTGGAGATGGAGATCATGCTTGGTGACGTTGAGGGGCAGCAGGAAAGAAGGAGGCCCTTGACAAGATGGATTGACCCAGTGGCTGAACAGTGAGCTCAAACATAAGAGCCGGAGTAAGGATGGCACAGGACCAAGCAGTGCCTCGCTCTGTTGAACATGGGGTTGCCGTGAGTCAGAACCGACTTAGCAACAGCAAAATAAGAGAGGCGTGTGAAAGCTAGACATTGAATAAGGAAGACTGAAGAAGAATCAATGCATTTGAAGGATATCACTGGTGAAAAATATTGAAAGTACCATGGACCACCAAAGGAACCAACAATTCTGTCTTTGAAGAAGTACAATCAGAGTGCTCTTTGGAAATAAGGAAATAAATACTCTGTCTCATGGGTTGTGGGCATGTCCTCAGGAGAGAACAGTGCTGGAAAAGACTACCGTGCTTGGTAAAGTAGAGGGTCTGTGACAAAGAGGAAGCTCCTCACGGAGAGGGACTGACATTGTGGCTGCAACAATGAGCTCAGATGCAAGAACAGCTGTGAGAACTGCACAGGGAGATAAGCCAGAACGACCCAAGAGCACCGACAAACAAGGACTCACTCTTGATTTTCACTGAGGACTGAGTAAACACACAAATGGAGTTTTCAATGCCTACCAGAGATCACAAGCTGCAGGACTGAGGCTCGAATGATGATAAACACAGGTTGTACCACTCTGATGGATGTCCAGCCAAAGCTGAAATCTGCCTGAGCTCCTCTCACATTCACTCCTTGTGAATAATGACCATGCCCTAAAGACTGAAGCTTGTCCTTGGGCAAAGTTCAAAACTAAAACAGACTCATCCTAACAAACCAACAGTCAAACAAACAGAAAGTTGAAAGGTGAGATACTAAATTTTGTGAGATTAGGTCAAAGGAGGAGGAAGAGTTCAGAAAAGGAGGGTAAGAATGGTTGTACCAGTTGGAGAATATAATTAATGTCACTGAATTGTACACATCAACTATGCTGACCTGATTTATGTTCTGCTGTGTATATTCTAAGCAAGAGCAAAAATAATATCAAACAGTGCTTAAGTCAATAAAAATTAAGTCTGACAGGGATAGGAATAATCTCAATAACTCATTGAAGCAAAAAATCTGTACCTTTAAATGAAAACATCATGGTTCAGAATCCCTACAACATAGCAAACATAATTTCTAGCATGTAGCCCAAAATGTCTATCTATGGAGATATGGGGAAATGTGATTTAGGAGTAGCTCTATTAAATTATGTTTAAAAAAGATCATTTTTGAAAAATATCAGACATTGCTGAGAAAAATTCAAGATGACCAGAATATATGGAAGATAACATGCCCATGGATTGGAAGACAATATTTTCAAGATCAGACGAGATGGGGCATGTTCACGGTGGTAGAAGACAATCTATTTGAGAGTACCACTGTCTCTGGTGGTCGTGGGCACTAAGAAGACAATATTTTGAAGATGTTAATTTTCCCAAAATTGATCTATAGAGTTAAGTCACAGCATAATCTCTCACAGCATATTAAAAATTAGCAAGTTCATTTAAAAATTATACATAAATACAAATAACTTTAAATTTCTAAAGAAAAATTTTAAAGAACAAAATTGCATAACTTACATTACCTGGATTAAGGGTTTACTATGAAGATACACACAAATCACAACAGTGTAGTTGAAGAATCAGGGCAGAAGGAAAAATCGATGGAATACAATTGAGAACTCAACAGACACCCACGGTTGTTGGCCAATTGCTTTTCAGTAAAGAGGGCTAAGCAATCCCATGGGAAAAGTAATACATTTTTGACAAATGGGGATGGGACAAGTCAATATCTCCAAAGGAAAGAATGTATTTCAGTCCCTAACACCCAGCCTAGGAAAAAAAAATAAATATAGATTTAAATGTAAAAACTGAAGCTACAAAACTTCTAGAAGAAAATACAGGAGTATGTGGTCACAATTAAGACCATCTGACAGAAAATAATAGCCTACAAAAGAAAAAAGATAAATGACCATAAGTCAAAATCATCAAATTGCTCACCAAAAGATAAGCAATTAAATTAAATTAAATTAAATTTTCTGGAGGATGAGCCAAGACATCAATATCATTTGTGAAGCTTCCCAGAAATTTCTTATTTTAAAAATCACACACTTAGAAGAGAGCCACAACTGATATAAAACATTCAGGGTACATATATTTGGTAGTTCACTTGTACAGTTACCTCAATTTAAAAACTGACAGAGTTTAAATACAACATCACAAATAAAGCTATCAGAATTGCCCGTAAGCACATTAAAAGGTCCTCAATGAAAATTAAAATAGCAATGGACTACGACTAAACATCCACTAGAATGGCTAAAATTTTAAAAATTGAGAACACTACATGTTGGCAAAGTTCTGGAGTGACAAGATTTCTGATATATGGCTGATTGAAATGTAAAGTGATACAACCATCTTGCATGATAAATCTGACAATTTCTTATGAAGTTAGACAAATACCACCTGTTTCCAATAGTGTATTGCTCTGTAACAAATCTCCCCTCAAAAAAAAACAATACAAACAACCATTATAATATGCTCAAAGATGTGTGGGTCATGAATTTATATAGAGCTTGGCCTGTCTTCGGGTCATGATCTCTGGAGTCTCAATTGTAAAGATGAAAAAGCCGAAGGAAATTTGGTGGTGAATCATCTGGACATGTCTTCATTCACACATATCCTATAGTTATAGTTGATGCTGGCTGCTGGTCAGGACCTCAGCCAACTGGAATATCTGCCTCTTTTATAAGGGGCTGGTTGGGTTTCCCTCCAACATGAGAGCTCGGTTCCAAGAGCCAGAGTCCCAAAAGAGCAACATCAAAATGTGCCACATGCAGTGGCATCATATGCATCATTTCTCACCGGTTCAGCAGAACCAATATCCAGTTTTGTGTTGAGTTTGGCAAACGGGTTGTTAATGTGGCACTGGTCACGAGGGTTCTCCCCAAGGTGGGTGGCTGGGCAGCTGTGCAAAGTGGAACTCACACATTCACCTTTCTTACTCCTTTTTTCATGTTCCTCTGCGCAACCCCATATTCTAAGCACCATAGTCATGTCCATTCCATCCTTAAGTTTAAATAATAGACTGAGCTATGCTTGTAATATTTGTTTATTTCCTTATTATTTTGATGAAATAGTACAAAGTTATTCTCTCATGTTTGTTACTTCAGTAAACACACACATAGCGCCATAAGGAACAATGACTACTGTCTAATTGTCGTACCTCTGAAAGAATGGGAGACTAGTCCTCCAGCGGAAAGTTGGCTGAGTATAAATCACAGAACCCAGGGTGCACAGATAAAAACAAAGAGATTGCGAGTGAGGACACCAATCAAGAAACACTAGGGAAAGATCCTAAGTAGCAGTTTGTGGGTTGGGGGAGAATGAAAACAGAAAGAGATAGCGAAGCCTAGAGAGACACAAGGTGGACAGAACACAACATGGAAAATGAGTGAAATGATTGAGTGACTCCTGAGTGTGTAATGATGAAACTAGACCGGGTGTTCTTGTAATGGAAAGAGATTCCACAGTGGGGTGCTAGAGAGGGCAGTGAGGGAGGGCGTGAGTGATTGAAGATTTGTAGGGTTCACTTGCTAGTGGAGCATACAGGATGGGAGAAGGCGGGTGAATGGGCTGAGCTGGTGCCCCTACATGCAGGAACCCCATGCCTGCTCAATAATTCCTGAACAGGGCAAGAAAAGAGATACCCCGATTTATAAGCTCACCTGATTTCATTCCCTGCAACCCAATTTGGGTATGTCTAAGAGCCTTTCATATACTTGGACCTGAAGCTTTATTAATTTCTTTTTGTGAATAGGAAGAACGTGAGAAGGTTACCAAGCTCTCAAAAAATCACTGTCCTCAAGTCAGTTCTGACTTATGGGCGACCCTTTAGGGCTGGTGAGAACTGCCCCTGTTTCCGAGTTTCTGAAATTAACTCTACCCGGGAGTAAAAAGCACATCTGTCTCCCAAGGAGTGATTGATGGTTCCGAACTGCTCACCTCTTGCATAGCGGCCTAAGTCACAACCATTGTGCCACCAGGGCTTCTCTAAGGAGAATCAGAAGGATAATGGCAGACATGATACAGAATGGAGTATTTTCCAGTAGAGTCATTCCTGGCCTTTTTGCCCTATGTCACCCAGTTTCCCATCCCAATGCAAGAAAAGCAGCTTCTTCATTAAAGCCCAAGGTAACATAGTAAGAAATTCAGACCAATGAAAGGGCATTTGTTTGTACCTATGAATATCTTTAAAAAAGAAAATTGGAGGTGGGGGGAGCTGAGCCCCAGTGGCGTAGTGGTTGTGCATGGAACTGCAGCCCACTGGGATGGAGGTTCAATTCCAGCAGTGGCTCCACAAGAGCAAAGGCTGGGCCTCCTACTCCCACCACCAGGGGCAGTGATGCCCAAGTAACCAAAAAAAAAAATTTTTTTTTTATAGAACTCCACTCAGCTAGTGCAATAGCATTTTTTATTTATACCTGGTTCACTCATTGTGGGCTTCATTGAGTCCCTGAATTGCCCTGAACAGTAACGCAATAGCATACACAGTTTCTAATTCAACACATATCAGATTCTTACTACAAATCAGACACTCAACCTCTGTTCCAGCTAACAGCGAGAGGTCTAGGTCAGACCCAGCATGTGGCAGTACTCTTCAGTGGCAACCACATTCTAGTTGATTTGGAAAAACATTATTAGAAACAAATATTTCAGATAGACAATAAAATTTCAATATGTATTTCCAAGTGTATTTTTTATATTGCTATCTGACAAATGATCACAAATTTAGCAGCTTCATATATCGTTTCTAGCTCACAGTCTTGTAAATCAAAAATCTACCCACAGTAAGGCAGGGTTCTCTGTTCAGTGCATCACAAGACTGAACTCAAGTTGTCAACAAGGTTTTTTAACTCATCTTTCAATTCACCTCACCTCATCCCGATAGTTTGTCGAAGTCCTCCCTGTAGTCTTGGACTTGAGGTTCCCAATTCCTTGCTGATGATCAGCAGGGACTGCTCTCAACTCCTAAAAGACATTCTTAGCCCCTTACCACACACGCCTCTCCATCTTCCAGTCTCCCTCGTGTCAATTCCCTCTGGGGCTTCCATTTGTTCCCAGGAAGAAGTCAACACTTTTAAAACGCCAGCTAATTTCTTATAATGAACTGATTTTGAACTTTAATGCCATCTGCAAAATCCCTTCCCACTAACACCTAAATTGTTATTTGAATAACTGAGAATGTGTTTATACAGCAGGGGTAGGGGTTCTTGAGATCAGTCTTAGAATTCTGCCTATCCCGCTATGCACCCACCATTCTATTGGAGAAGCATTACCCAAAAGCGAGGTGCTTTTATATACTCCTCTCTCTTGCACCATACTGAAAGTAGCTCATCAGTTTTAATGCATTGCTCCAAAGATGCATGTCTCTATTTTATAATCATTTTTTTGCATTTTTAAACCTACATACAAAGGAAGGGCTTCAGAATGATTTTTGTAAAAATGGAATGAAAGGATAAAGGAATTTTTCGAAGAATGTTTTACAGCCCCTTGGTAAAAATGCTGACAGCCTATAGATATCCTTCCGTGACTTTCTATTTATTCTAAAAATGATATTCAGGAAATTCATACATGCAAATTGATCCATGAAACTTACTGAATCCCTTTTCCTTGTATGACTAATCTCATGACTTATTCATCTTACTGTTCACGAATTTGCCGTTGGTTTCAGCTTCTTGTGGTGCAAACAATGGTTCAAACATGGACATTTCCCTACATTTCTTGTGCACATGTAAGTGTATGGCCAGGAGAAGAGGTTCTGGGTCACAGAGTATCCACATCTCTAACTTTCCTTTACTGTTGCTGAGGTTGTCACGGTGATTCTAGTGCACAATGACCTCACTTGACAGCACCAAATTGCTCAACAAAGTAGTTGCACCAATTTGCACAAACAACCAGATGCTATTTAAAGCTGGTCAAAACTAATAACCTACTTGAGCACTGACTATATGCCAGGTTACAGCCTCTGTGCTTGTGTTCCGTACCACAATGCTACAAGTTAGGTATTATTGCTAAGCTTATTTTATAGGCGGGAAAGCAGAATTGGAGCAGTCCAATATCTTTCCCAATACCACATAAGTAATGGAGCCATCAGCCTCCAGAGGAAAAAAAATCTTCTTAATCACTGTACAACAATGAATCTTTCCCCATCTATGTGCAAAATGAGGCAGGAAACAAGATGGGAGAAAAAGGCAAGGGTGGAAATGAGACTCAGATGTATGTCCCTCCCTTTTACCATTGTCTCCTCCAGACATTCTTGGGACCCCACTTGCTGGAAGATGAGGCATCAAAACTGAGCCTGTAAGAAGAAAAATTCCCATATGAGCCTCTTCTGCACAATGGGAGCTTTTGACCAAAGTCATGCCTTACAAAGCACACACTGTAAAGGGAAACAGGGGACTATTCTAAAGATTAAGATTCGAGTCCATACTCCACCACTAGCCGGGTGATTTTTGAGCAAGTTCTATACTTTTTCTACCCTCAGTTTCTCCATCTTTATAATGGGGTACAGGTTATATGTACTGAACAATATGAGAGTTGGCTGAGATCAATGAAAAACATCTTGCATCAACTCTAGCACATCAGAGACACATGATACATGTTATTGAATCATTGAAAACAAAAGACTGCAGACCCTCAGGAGTTCTTGTCAGCCTTTGGAGGTCTGTGGAAGCTAGCCATCAAGGGTGCATGTGACCCCTTCACAGGAGGAAGGATCCTGGCACTGTCAGCATGTTCCTGGATTTATGTCACAAGGTTCCCTGCCACACTTAGGCAACAATGGAAAAGTCTGAGCTGAGTCACATGGTATATGTAGCCTGGGGACTCTGAGCAAGGAAATGGAAAGCCACGTGCTGCTGTTAGCCCCAATCTGTGGCTCTCGGCCTTCTGACACAAAGAAAACGAATTCTTAAACACCCAGGAGAAAAGGCATGGATGTGATTCAACGAGGAGGGATTGAAGAGCATCAAGGACCTGTAGAGAAAGGCAGTGACATTTACTTTAGCCCAAGTCAGATACACTAACACTGTTCACAGGGCAGGCAGTGTTCACTTTTATAAGGCAACTTCTCAAAGATGATTCAGAAGTGCATTCAGGCAGGTTTATCTGTTTATTCTACCAAGTGCCTCTTCTTAAAAGTAGGGCAAAGATGGGGGCTGTAGGGGGATAATGCCTACACAACCAGTGCTTTGCTTGGGGCCATGGAGTTCCAGACGCAGGAGACTTGGTTGAGGCAGCCAGGGAGCTTGGCTTTTCCCATTCTTATTGCCCTCTGCTGGGCACTCCCTGTCTGTGCGCTCCTTACTTCAGGGCCCCAAACCTATTTCCTCAGGACTCCTTCTCTCCCTGAAAGGATCTAATCTCAGAATCGAATTCCCCTGAGTCTGTAACCTATTATCCTTCTCACAGCTAAAATGTGCCCCTTCATTCAAGGACGCTGCTAATTTTGAGCAGTTCCAGTGAGAAAGGGAGATGAAGCTGGTGACATGATCTCAACACCAAACTCCCAGGATGCAATGGGATCCTGACACCGATGACGTTACAGGATAAGCAAGAGGATCATTCCCACACATTGTATGTTGAAGACAGAATGAAATCAGGAAGACTTAAAGTAGTCAGATCCAAGAAACCCCAGAATTTGACAACCCATCAGCCTAATTTCACTATAGGTTCTAGGGGAAGTTAGCCTCTTCCAGGAAAAGCAGGCTCTGGAAGGAATGATAAGGAGAACAAAGAATCCAAATTCCATATAAGGGTGTGGCACCTAGACAATGGAGCAAAACCTAAACTAAGATCCAGTGAGGGAAGACTCTGCCAGTCAGATGCCCAGTGGATTCTTGAGCAGCATAAACCCACTAAAGAAAGAGGAGGAGGAGGAGGAGGAAGACTAAGAAGAAATGAACAAAGGAAGTAGAAGAGGAAGGTGGAGGTGAAAGAGAAGAGGAAAGGAGGAAGAGGAGAAGGGCTGTAGAGAGAGAGAAAGTGTGCTACTCACACACGAGTCCCCAGACCCAAGTCTTACAGAGTGGAAAGCTTATCTACTCAAGGCCTCTTTTCTGGATCAGAGTGGAGAAAGCGCTGCGCTTTCCCAGGCTTCACAGTCTAGAACTTTCCCTGTTGGCTTTTGTGCTGAAAGAACTTGGGTGCCCATGCCAGGGAAGATGGTTGCGACCTGATTTTTCATTTGCTCTGCCTGTAGCTGTGTCACAGCCTGACTGTGGGTGAGTTGGTGCCATAGCCGTTTCCCAGGTGCAAGACATAGTGACAGTCCTAAACTTGTGCCTGGCTCAAGGAGGGGAAAAGAGGATCTGGAAGGCTTGAGTATTGACTTGTTTTCTAGAAAAAGTGCCATGCCAGTTCTGCTCTTTGGGCAGAGAATGGTTTGCTTTTGATTGTGCTAGTCAACCGATTTCACCCCAGCCCCACTGAAACTCACATGGTCTCCAAGGATGAAAGCTACCCAAGGGCTGGCTTACGCAAGGCACAATGGAGTTTAGAACCTACGCTTCAGTGTTCCCTCATCCTGCTCCCCCCAGGTGCAATTCAATCTGTGTCCCAAAGAAATGGAAAAGATAGCACCTGTCACGGTATCTGTGAAAGAGTCAGAATGATGAAAATATTGGTCAGGTTTATCCAATTGTCTTCTGATTACAAAAGTGATGTGAGCACATTTTTTTAAAGATTAAAATCAAAACCCATAAACAGGGTGATAAAAATTGCTCATAAAAGATTCTTAATATTTTGGTGTACTTCCTTCCAACGTCTCTCTACACATAAATAAGATAATAGGACCACATTATGTGTATCCAATTTTACGTCTTACTTTTTATACTCCACACTATACTGTGAGCATTTGCCAGGGTCATTAAATATTCTTCAGAAACATGATTTGTAATGGTTTCATAAAATTCCCTCCTATGGGTACAATATAATTTATTTAACCTTTTCCCATTTGAGGACATTTATGCATGCTGTTTCCTATTTTTCTTTCTTATAAATAATAGTGTACCTAGGTTTTTTGTGTGGATTTATGATTATTTCATTAGGGTAGATTCTTACAAAGGAAATTACCAGGTCAAAGTTGGCAGGCCTTCAGTGGCAAATAGCAGAAAGCCACCCTAAAGCCCATTTCGAAAAATAAAGGACCTTTGTTCTCATGAGGAACCCTGTTGGCAGAGCGGTGAAGCATTCAGTTGCTAACCAAAAAGTCAGGGATTTGAACGCATCAGTTGCCCCTTGTGATAAAGATACAGGACATTCTGCTTCTGTAAAGATTTACACCCTCAGAAACTCCAGAGTGTCAGTTCTCCTTTGTAGTCACTGTGAGGCACCAGCCCCCACAATCGAATAGGTCTGTGGGTAGTTGCGTAATTGAGGGTATAACATTAGGCAAGATAAAGCATACAAATTTTCACCTTCTCAGTCATGACTTTAGGAGACAGGTCCGAGCAGAAAAAGAGAGAGAGAGAGAGAGAGAGAGAGAATTTCCAACAAACCTTAAATATACTCTAGAGCAGAAGCTTTAGACCTTCCTAATGCCATGATCGCCACCCCACCCCAAAACATTAAACTTATTTTTGTTGCTATTTCATAACTGTAATTTTGTTACTGCTAAGAATCGGGTAACCCCTGTGAACGGTCATTTGACCCTCTGAAGGGTCGCGACCCACAGGTTGAGAAGCATTACTCTAGAGGCAACCAAGTCCTCCCCCCCCCCCCAATTGCAGGTAGTCATTTACTAACGAAGTGGGCTATACCTTAATGCTAAGGGTCCCTCAGTTCATTGGAGGGGTAACCTAACACTAGAGCCAGGATTGGGGGGTGGGGGGGTGGGGGGATCGGTGTAGAGGGGGAGGAGAACAGGTAAGAGAAAATGGCTGTCCTCAGAGCCTAGTGAACAATAGTTAGAACAGCTGGCTACATAGCAATGTGAAAGTGACCAGATGTCCCTCTTTTTAGCAATTTAACAAAGTCTTGCGGCATTTTGAAATTAAATAAATATATTGCAATGCTATTTTTGGGTTCTATGAACATTTTTGTTGCTCCATATAGACCAAATTTTTAATCAAGAGTCACCCCCTCCCCCTGGTCAATGATGTCCCGCTTAAAATCTGGTCACTTGTAGAGGTAACTTTAAGGTAGCATTAAATGGGAGGATATAGTGGAGAACAATATTAAATGTGAGAATGTGCTTGAGAATCACCTCCAACTCACAAGGGTGAAGGTCTCCCTCTACTCCAGATACCCAGCGTGCCAGTCGTCTTCATATTTGAGATTAAAGGACTCATTCTTATACAACCTCTTCCATTCTCTGCTTCCCACAGGTCACTGTGAATCGGAAATGAATGGATGGCAATGGATGGCTTTTTGTTGTTGTCACACATAATTGGAAGTCCGGAAGCAGGCCAGGTTTCAGAATGATTTCTTGTTCACCATCAGTAAGGTATTTCATTCTAATAATTATTATCTATGTCTTTAAATTTGCTGGCCAGCAGGATGAACTATAAACCCTTTTGATTGCTTCACAGACCAATTCAATAACTCTGTGGTGTGGTCAGGGATCCATTATCTTTCACTCTTCCCGTCCACCTACTACCAAGAAAGTTTTATCCTAGGCTGCCTCCCTCTGTGGTTAGAGGCTGACTATCAGCCCCCATCAATCATATCTCATATAGAGAGTACACATCTACCCCTGCAGTCTGTGCTACAGTTTCAAGATTCACCCAGGTTGATCTAGGCTCTGTGCTCATCTACACACCAATCACCCTTGGCCAGAGTTGCGATGTTTTGACAGGTGTGACCAATCAGAGACTATTCTTGCAGTGAGCGCCAATGTCTCCTAAAGCTCATGAATTCTTAAAGAAAGCTATTCAAACCCAAATGTGAACAGAGTTAGAGAAGGCAGAAAGGGATGCCATATCGAGAGCCAACAATTATTCAAAAGAGAAAAATAAACTTTTGAAGAAAGTTGCTAGAGGTTTTCAAATTACTTTCCATATGGGTTATAATGCTATTAAACAGCAGTGTCACAGGCCTATCTAACTGTATCCACAGGACTGGTTATTTTAATTTTACAAATTTGATGGGTCTAATTAGCTGTTTCGTCCTCATTTAAGTTTACCTTTCATTGATTATGATTTAAGTTTTTGGCGATTCATCAGGGTTTCAAAATCTGAAAAGTTAAATTCTCTGATTATAAATATTATAGAAGATTCCAAGCCTTCAGCTCATCTACCCTTCTGCAATCATTGAAAATTAATGAGTAATATTTAGGGTATTGCTCTCCCATTGAGGGAAGTCTCCATTTGATCTCTAACTCCTAAAGGAATGATCTCTTAGTGAATGCCTGGGCAGCCACAATGTCCTCAGAATTTCCTAGTTTTGCCTCTAGGATCTCATTAGGATTTGGAACACGGATGTTTTAAACAAAAGTGGGTGGTGGGATAGTTAGCTGACCTTAGTGTTCAGGCATTCAATCACAATCTCGTGTTTTGTTTAAGCAGGAGGAGAGCCCTGCTCCCAAAATGCTGGGGGGGGGGGTGCCCTGAGAATTACCACTGCTCCCTTTCCTTGTAGATGGATCCTCTTCTGAAAATATGAGCTCAGTATCTTTGACTGCACTCAGATGAATCACACAGTTTGACTACTACCAAGGTCAATTCTATACTCAGATCAGTTTCTCTAGCATGGGCTTCATGACCTTGCTATTTCCATCCTCCTGCAGGCCACTCTGCAGCTCAACCATGACTGACAGGCTGCACTTCTTTCAACAATGTGGATGTCTCCTCCTTCCTGATAAGCCAATGCTTGACTGCCTTAGGGGCGGGGGGTGCTCCTCTACATAGCTCCTTCCTTCTTAGGAGAGAAGATGGATATGTGATGTATATCAGTGGGCTAAGATAACCTTTTTTCTGGATAAAAATCTCTGGCAAGAGTCAGAAGCAAGGGACGCTCTATCAGATAGGTTATGGTGTTTGTTAATTTCAATGAGATTCATCATGGTGATCTCAGGACTGGGTTGCCCAGGCTTTCCAAACAGGAAAGGGGAGCATGGCTACTTTAGAAAACGCACCAAGAGGCCATAGCTGAGACTCTTGGACTACCTTCGTTATGCAAGAAATATTACCATCAGTAGGGACTTTAGAAATTACCTTCACTCGGACTACATTTCAGCAAAGAATGCCTGCCTTGGACTCGTTGCTGAAGAAAAAAGCCAGAGTCAAACCTATGTTTTCTACTCCAGAGTAGGGAAGGCAGGTATAAATCCACACCTGTTCAAAAGTGATCATGGTATTATGATAGACAGCTAGTCATTCGAGGCACAAAGCAGTGTTCTGAAAGGTTTCACAGAAGAGATACCTGTGAAAAAATCTTGAAATGTGCACATGAGTTTTCTGGAGTTGGGGGATTCTAAGTATGGAGAGCAGTTGAGTAAAAGGTGGAATCATAGAAACTCAAGAAGGAGAAAGAACTCAATGTTATTAGGGCATAGGCCCCGAGGAAGGAGGGATGAGGGGCAGGACTGCATAAATGAATTAAACAAGAAATGGTTTTTGCAGTTTATACTGTGGATCAAAAAAGAAAGGTCACGGCTATCTATTTAAGTTCTCCAGACAGAAATTGAACCAGACCCCACACTGATGGTAAATAGGAGGTCGCTGAGGAAAGGCATAAGAGAGAGAATAAAACTTAGAATGCCCCAGACTTGGCTATATTTTAGATGTGGGGCCTTGGGGGTAATGAATCAAATAGAAAGACCACTAACTCATTCATGCAGTTAACCCTATGGTCAACATTAGAGTCTTTACGCAGTGCTAGTTAGGCTTGAAGGATACAACGTAGTCATCATCCTTGTCTTTGTAGAGACTTCAGAGAATAATGCAAGTGATGACAATAAGAAAGATCAGTTTATGATGAGGGAAACACCCACCGTAGCAAACCAAACCAACCCACTGCTCTCTGGTAGATTCCAACAAACAAACACCCTAAAGTTTCTAAAGCTGTAAATCTTTATGGAAGCAGACTGATACATCTTTTTCTTGAAGAGCAACTGGCGATTTCACTCTGCTGCCCTTTCAGATAGCAATCCAGCACTTTCACCACCACACCACAAGGACTCCTAAGAGAAGCACAGAGAGATGCAAACCCAACTCAACCCATGGCCACAGAGTTGATGCCCCTTCGTGGTGGCCCTAAAGGACAGAGTGGATTGCCCCTTAGAGTTTCCAAGACTGAAGCCTGTCTGAGAGCAGACTGACTATGGCTCTCTCCAGTAGAGAAGCTGGTGGTTTTGAACAGCCAATTTTTGGGTTGGCAGCCATATGCTTTAATCATTGTGTTTCCAGGCTTCCTTAAAGATAGATGAGGGGAGGTTAATCTTGTCACGGAAACAGAACCTTACTGAGAAAGTAACATGTATAGAGGAGGCCTGGGAAAGGGTTCTGCATGGAGAATCCTATTCACAGGGTTCCTTGGGCAAGCAGCATAATGTATCTGGAAATCGAGAGAGGGAAAATATAGTTGTAGCACACCGCAAAAAGAAGGGCAGTGGGTGAGGGCAAAGGCAGTGACTGGATTCAGAAAGTAAAAGTCTAGTATGTCATGGTGTAGTTTGAGACCTGGTTCAGAGCATCTGGTAAACTATGCTACTGAGTTTAGATCAGAACCTGGGGTCTTGGTAAGTCATGCTCATAGTGTATTGTTCACGAGTTGGGCTGCGACCTACATTGTCAGTGGTTCAAAACTACCAGCAAATGGTGAAAGACTGGGCTTTCTGTTCCTTTAAATAGTTACAGTCTTAGAAAGGTACAGCGGGTCGCTGGGAATCAGCAGTGACTCAAAGGCAACAAGTGCGTGTATTAGAACTTAAATCCCAAGCACTAGATTTACAGAAGGCTATGGCTACAGTGAAAGTACAAACTCTATTTTGGAGTCTCCACATGGAATAAGGCTCCATTGAGCTATCTGTGATCATTAACCAGCAAAGTGAATAGCCTTGCCCTCGGGCCAGGTGCATTAGAAAGTGGGTTACTGTGCTCCCCTACCCAGTTCACAGGGGGGCTATCTAGCCCTTAGGGACCTTCTCTGGATGTGTCCTCAATGAAAATTGGGGTGCTAAGGGTGTGGGTCATATCCTGACCACCTTGGTCGGAAAGTCCTTAACCAATCTTGTAAACTCTTCTATCTCTCATAATGTCCATATCCCCACCATGGTCCCATTCTTGCTTCTGTCATCCTCCCTGCAGCTGTGATTTTTGATCTGCCACCAAACATACTTTTGTGACATGTTCCCTTGTAAACGTGTCCTGTTTAAGCGACCATGTCTCTGCAAATTCCAGGATGCCATTAGGATCTTGTGTTCATAGTCTCCCTCATCCAGATAAATGGTCTCTGTATTTGCCTTTTCTTAATCCTAGTTTAGTCTTAATAATTGTTTTCCAGAAATCCTCTTTTGTCCCCCATATCAAGGATGGCGAACTTTAAGCTACTCAGTGGGTTATCATGGGCACGTCCTGATCAGATATGTATATTTGGAGGAGATGATCATATATTCCCTATGGAGAATGGTTTAAAGAGATCAAAGATGTGAAGCGAGGAGACCAGAACAACACTTGGTGATATCAGCGTCAAATGAAATGAAATCCCCTAGGGCCAAGGGGTACGCATTTTGACAAGAGTGGAAATCTCACCAAGTTTCCAAAGCACCAATGGTAATAGAACAAAATGTAAATAATCTTACGATTCAAATGTCTCACCAAGTAGAAACATTGAGTGTACTTGAAAATCTCCAGTAAAGAAGTCTCAATCTTCTTTCTCCCTTAGCCTCACGAAAGGTGCCAGTGGTTATACAGAAGATGATTTCTAGATCATTTCATAAGGAAAAACGCACATAGGGATCTAGAGCTGGACTGCTCAGAATAATTTAATAAAGATGAGAAGATTCCTCTTGTAAAGGGTAATTTAATATTAATTATTTTAGGCTTTTTTTGCTAGAAGATCTCTGTTTACAACTACTCAACTCTGCCATCTTTTATTTTGTTTTTCAATGATTTTATTGGGGGCTCTTACAACTCTTACAACATTCAAGACATCATTTGTATCAGGCATTTATACACATATTGCCATATTCATTTTCAAATATTTTCAACTCTGCCATCTTAACAGAAACACTGACATGGACAAATGACTCGTTCTTGAACACGGATGTTGTTATGGGTTGAACATTGTTGTCCACTGTGGAAGTCCTAACTCCTTGTGTCAACTTGGCTGAATCACGGTTATCAGTGGTTTGGTACTTAAGACTAGTAACCCCCGATAATATGACTTAACATCATGAAACCAACGCCATACTGGAATCTGTTGTGAACACCCAAGCCACTGTGGGAATACAATCCTCTTTCCCATATCAGCCCTGATTCCCATTCATTTCCTCTGGGGTGTAAACTGCTTCCTATATCAGTGGGTTCTCAACCTTCCTCATGTGTGACCCTTTCATACAGTTCCTCATGCAGTGCTGACTCCCAACCATAAAATTATTTGTGTTGCTACTTCATCACTGTCATTTTGCTACTGTTATGAATCAGTGATGCCGGTGAAAGGACAATTCGATACCCAGGTTGAGAACGACTGCTATATAAATAGCCACTTGTTTACTTGTTGCTTGTTGCATCTGGGTTCTGCATTTGGCCCAAGGACTTCTCTTTCTTTAGACTTGAGCAAATGGCCTGTCATCTTGCCAGTCGATCCTGGGAGCCCTCTGACCTGCTGATCTTAGGTTCATTGGCTTCTGCAGCCTGAAGTGTTCCTGCCTCTCCTACTTTCCGTGTTGATCAAAAGCTGTGTTTTCTCCTGTGTTTGGTTAAAGCTACTTTCAGAATTTGCTTGACATCTGACCCATAGACTTGAAATAGGGACTTAGTCAATTCTACAACTGTGTGAGCCATTGTCTAGATATAACACACACAAAAAACACACAGATTTTGATTCTCGAGAGAACCCAACTTGACCTATCCTTTCACCAATGAATGTGACTTTATCTGAATAAATGGGATTGCCATGTGCAGATGCTATCAGCTAACAGAGTAGGATGAATTCTAATCCTAATTAATTCCATTTAATGGCAATTTATAAAGATAGTTTCAGCCTTAAGAAATCAAGGTAAATGTGTGTCAGTAAAGTCTTATTGACAGAAGAAGTGGTTGCCTCACTGGTCTTGATTAGCTGAGCCCCTACAATAAGAAAAAAAATATATTGAGTGCTCCTTCCCTGGTGGCTCCTTCTCTACAATTTGCCTCTGAATAAATAGTGAATGCACAATTAAACAATGTGGATTAGGTATTGGGCTGCTGACTGCACGACTGGCCATTCAAACCCACCAGCCACTTGAGAGAGGAAGAAGAGGCTGTCTGCTTCAGTTAAGATGTATAGTCTCTGTGGCGGTCATGTACTTGATGTAAATTTCATGATTGGGAGTGTAGGGATGGAGTCTAGCCTATAAATCTGCAGAGAGCCAATGAGACCTCTGTGTGGGCATGGTTTTCTCTGAAATTTCTGGGAAATCTCGTGATATTGCCCCCGTGGAGGTGAGAGACTAGAAACTCAGTCTCTTGGAGTCTGTCTACCGACAAGACAAGGTGGTGACATGCTGATAGATCCTGAGTCCTGGAACCTGGAGGAACTGAAGGAGAAGTCATATGGGCTTGCCCTGATGGTACCAGACCTCTAGGGCCAGAGAAGCCACCAAGAACCCCCTGCCAGTGCTGAGATGTTTCTACCACAAATGGATACTACTGATGGACCCTGAGCCCCAGAAATGAGGAGCCATGGGCAGACTACTGCCAGCGTCAGGATGCTTCGACTGCCGTTGAATGCACAAGACTCTGCATTCACTGGTCTGTGATTGTCCTGGTGTCTTTGTACATGCTTCATGGGTCGGAAAGAGACTTTATAGACTGGTATCGGATATATCAGACTTATGACCTTGGACTGGACTGGGTTGGGATGCTTTCTCAATGTTCCATTCCTCTTGCATATAAACCTTTCCCTTATATCCTTATGCATGCTTATGAACTTGTTTCTATAGTCTACCTGGATTAACACAGTCTTAGAAACCTTAGATAGGGTCAGTGAATTGGAATTGTCTTGCTGGCAGTGAGTTCAGTTGGTGTGTTTTGAAAATATACCAAATAAGTATCCTACTTAAAGAATTAATGCTGGTGCTCAGGACTGTGACACATCAGGAGGAGAGAAGTATGTGGAGGCAAGGTCTAATATAATGGGGGTTGGAGATTGTTAGGACTTGATGATTGGTTGGATGTGGTTTTAGGTAGAAGATGACATGATGGATACTTCTGGGTTCCTGGTTGTGTCAGCAGGTAGATTCCAGTGTAGTAGTAGAGGAGGTGGTTTGCAGAGTGAGAATGAAAAAAGCAGGTGAGAGATATTTCATCCAAAGTGCCCATGTGACTCCAGACAAGAGATATTTATCTGGGAAGAAGTAGAATTTCTGGGCTCCAGGTCCAGGAATAGCTCCTGGTATGGAAAAGTAAGTTTGAAAATTGTCAGTAAGAAAATGAGTGAAATATATCAGGAAGCTAGAATGGCAGAGAGCTGAGGGCAAGCCTTAAGAAACTCCAGTGTCCAAGGGTCAGGAAGAAGAAGTCAAACCTGAGAAGGAGATGGAAATAGATCAGTTTAAGAAGTAAGAAAGGAAGAGGGCCCATGTGAAGTCCCAGAAGCTGATGAAGGAAATGATGTTAGGAAAAGAGGGATGGTGAGTAGGTAGACAAGTAAACTATTAGTCTGTCAAAGTACCTCACAATCTATGGCTTTAAATAATAGAAATACCTTTTCTCATATTCCTAGAGATCATATGTCTGAATTCATGGTGTGATAGGCCTTGCTATGGTCCCTGCTTTAGAAAGTTTTCTCTTATTATTCCTTCCTAGCACCTGCTGGCTTTCAATAATCTTTGGCAATTCTTACTTTGTAAAGAGACCCTTCCAATTCCTGCTCCTCTTGCCCATGTGGCTGTGACTATTTTGACATCTTAAAGGGTCTACAAAATGGACTAATCCAATAGAACCTCTTCTTAAACTGATCTTTTTTCTAAATAAGGTCACCTATAAAGGCATGGAGGTGAGGACTTCCACATATGAGGGGGTACCCCCCAAAAAAGACACCAAATTTTTTCAAAGCTATGCATTTAAATTTTTTTACAAAACAAGCATATCACCTTCAAAGTACTCTGCATTTCACTGAATACATTTGTCAAATCTGCGATTCCATTCTTAGAAACATTCTTCAAATTCATCTGTTGGGGTGGCTGAGTGCACTTCCCTCATTTTTTTTCTCTTCACCTCTTCTGAATTGTCAAATGGCTGTTCTTTCATGTTCCTCTTCATTCGTGGAAACAAAAAAAAGTCACAGGGAGCGAGGTCAGATGAGTAAGGTGCATAGGAGCAGGAGAGGCCTGCTGATTTTGCCAAAAACTGGTCCACTGAGATGGTTGTGTGAGCAAGTAGATTGCGATGGCAGTAAAATCAGTCTTCCCTCTGCCACAAGTCAGGCCTTTTTTGTAGCACACTGTTACACAATCTTTTCAGCATCTCTAAATAGAAAACTTGATTAACAGCCTGATCTGGCGGAAGGAATTCCAAATGCACTACCAGTCAACATTGTCATCTGTTCAGGAAGTTGCCAGATGTCCAGAGCAAGGTCTGTCATCAATCGACATTTCACCTTGATTGAAATGAGGAAACCACTCATACCCTTGAGTTTCTCCCATCGCACTGTCTTTGTAAGCTGTGTTCAACATCACAACAATTTCTGCAGCATTTTACCTGAGCAGGAAATAAAATGTCACATCTGCATGCTGCTCACTTAAATCAACCATCACACAAAAACAAGGTTAGCGTGAGAACTACTTTGACAAAAAAAGTTCACTGTGACCAGGGAGAAC
>PVJH01016737.1:0-49705 GCA_004026705.1 Nesogale talazaci
ATGTTTCAAGTCCCATTCACTTTCAGCATGAGAGGTTGTGTCTCCTTCATATCTAAAGTAGTTATGAAACCTTCCTCCAATTTTGATGCCACTTTCTTCCTTACAGTCCAGCTTCTCAGATTATTTGGTCAGCACACCGATTGAATATGTGTTTTGAGAGGTTACAACCCAGACACACATCTTTCCTAATTTTAAATCCTATAGTATTCCCTTATTCTGTTAGAAGACAGAACATGCACAGGTGCTACAAGAGCCAATTAAGTGCTCTTGCATTTCCATCTTTTAAATTATATCCATAGCCTATTATGAGTCACACAGTGGAATATCTTTGCATAATCAATGAAGTACAAGTTAATATTTTATTGTATTCTCTGCTTTCATCCATGATACAGTGATGTCCCTTGTTCCACATTCTCTTCTGATTCCAGCTTGATTTTCTGGCAGCTTCCTGTTGATGTCACGCTGCGACCCTTGTTGAATGATCTCCAGCAAAATTTTACTTCCATGTGTTTCATAATTTCATATTTGACTGGGTCACATTTATTCAAAAAGGGTATAGATATGGATTGTTTCCAGTTGATTGGCAAGTAACAATCTTCCAAATTTCTTAGCAGAGGTGTGTGAATGCTCCTAGTGTTTCCTCAGCATGCTGAAACATGTCAATTCCCAGAGTGGTTTTTTTTTTTTTGCTAATGTCTTCAATGCAGCTTGACCTTCTTCCTTCATTGGTTTTTGATCTTATATAACCTCTTGAAATGGTTGGATGCCAACTAGATCTTTTTCATACAATGACTCTGTTTCTGCCATCTTTTTTTATGCTTCATGCATTGTTCAGCATTTTGGTCACAGAATCTTTCAATATTGCAACTCAAGGTTTGAGGTCTGAGGTTTTTTTCTTCAGTTCTTTAATCTTAAGATATGTTATATTTTGTTTTTCTTTTTCTGGTTTCTAATTCCAGGTCTTTGCAGAGTTTAGTAAAATAATTTATCTTCTTGAGCTTCCCTTTGAAATTACCTGTTCAACTCTTACTTTATCATTTCTTCCATTGTGCTAACTACTCTACAATCAACAGAAAGTATCAGAGTTTCACCTGATGTCCACTTTGATCTTTTCTTTCTTTACTGTCCTTTTCTTTCTGCACATGTGATGTTCTTGATGTTATTCTGCAGCTAGTCAGTTCTTCTGTCAGTAGTGTTCAGTGAGTCATGTAGATTCTTGAGATGTTCTCGAAATTCAGTTGGAATATACTCAAGATCATATTTTAACTCTTAGGCTTTTGTCAATGTTTGTCAGTTTCAACAAAATAGATTACTGGCTATGAAAACACATGCAGGGAATCCAGAAATGCAAGCACTTATTTACTTAGTGCTCTCTCTTTCTAGACGGGGAGTATTTTAGGGTCAGGAACTGTACTCTGTCCTTCATAGCATCACGGTGCCTAGCTCATGGAAGAGACACTGTGATGGTTCAGTGGTAGAGATATCATCTTTCATTAATTACTGGCCAATGCACTTCATGCATAGCAACCATGTGTCACTGGAGGTTCAATTATGATATTGAGCCAGGTTCGGTGGAGCCTCCAGACTAAGACGGACTAGGAAGAAGAAAGACCTGATGATAAAGAAGAACCTGAAAATCAACCACTGGGAACTCTGTGGATTGCAACAATCAGATCTATGACTGACGGTAGGGATGACACAGGACTGGGAATAATAATTTTTTTTCTGTTATGTGTTGGGTCAGCATGAGTAGGGGGAGATCTGATATCAGCTATTAAGAACAGTTCATTAAAACTCTTCAGTAATTCATAGCATAGATTATCAAAAGCAGCAGAAATTAATACTGAAGATGGAATTGTATTAACAACAGCTCATGTAGAGCTAAGTAATTCATAGAATAAATTATCAAAAGCAGCAGGAATTAATACTGAAGAAGGAATTGATATGTAACATCTATTTTATTGTTGCATTGATTGCTTATTTGGGAATCTCGAAACTTACATTCTTCACAGATTATCTACTTTATTAATAATTCCCAATGAGTCAGATCACTTTTCTAGGAAAGTCCTATTACTTATACACTAAACCCAATGTGCAAAATAAATTAAAATTCACTGTGCTCATTAGCTTGGATATGACTTGAAAGTCTAAAACACAGTCCCCTGCATTACAGGCCAAAAAATCCCTTAACATATACCTGGTTCCTCACTCAAAGTCATTCCTCCAGAAATGCTTTGAAGAAAAATCACTCAAATTTGAGGTTTGTCCAAACAGTGCCTTTCTCAATCTTATATTTCTTAAACCTTTCTCAATGTTATAGTTCTTAAACCCTGAAAATGTACCCTTCTTCATATGCTTATGCTTAACATATAGCTTCCTCAAGAAAGCATATAGCTTGTGCATGAGATAATAGAAAAATAGTTACATCTTCTATTCCTGACCATTCAGCTATGTAACTCCATTTTTAAAGTAACCAGAATTGTCAAGAATACAAATATCTCTAAGATGAGTGACTTTATACACAAACCTTTAGAACTACGCTGTTTGAGTAGTTGCTGTAAATTTATCTACTAAAATATATATGGAAAGGAGTTAGCATTTATAATTACTATACTTTATGTAGCGAATACTTTATGTGGCGGTCATGTGCTAAAGTTAATTTCATGATTGAGATGTAGGGGTAGAGTCTAGCATGTTAATCTGGAGATAGCCATTGAGTAGCCAATGAGGCCTTCATGTGGGCATGGCTTTCTCCTGAGACTTCTGGAAAATCTTGCAGTATTTCCCTCATGAAGATGAGAAGCTATCTCCCCAATTGTTGGAAGTTAGTCTCAGAGACGATGAAGACAAAACAAGATGGCAGCATCCGAGGAGCTAAAGGAGCCAGAGGAGAAGCCACACGGTCTTACCCTGATGGAACCAGACTCTGAAGCTGGAGAAGCCATGTGGAGCATGCCAGCACAGAGTTGCCCCTGGATGCTGTTGATGGACCTGAGCCCTGGAAGTGAGGAGCCATGAGGAGACCCCTGCCAGTGCCAGGATTCTGCACCCACTGGCCTGTGACTTTGTGAGTCGGAAGGAGATGTTATAGACTGGTATCGGGCATATGGGCTAATATTGGACTTATGGCTTTGAACTGGACTGAGTTGGGATGCTTTCTTAATGTCCTATTCCTCTTGTATATAAATCGTACCCTTATATCCATAAGCATGTCTATGAATTTGTTTGTCTAGTGTACCTGGACTAACACACTTTATAAACAGTATTAGGACTCTAGATTGTCTTTAAACTTAAGTCAATGCTTAAAAATAGTCACACACACACACACACAAAAAAAGAAAAAAAGTCACACAGTTTCAAGTGCACCTTTGCAATGCCTTCATATTTTCTTAAGAAAACAAGAGGAGTGCCTCTATGGTGATATTGTGAAAATATTCTGTTAGAAAGCTGGGTTCTTTTGATTTTTCCAAAAAATTAAACAAATGGTAGATAGCATATGGCACTGGATGAATAGTACCACAATTAATAATAGAGAGCACAAAAATCCTATCACAAATTAGGCCAACATTAATTTTACCGTCTTTACAGTTATGATTCTGATGGTGATAATCAGTAGTCTGGGTAAACTAGGGAAACAAATCCACAGAAAATCATATGTGTAAGAGAGAGTTTTATATAAAGGGTAAGTGTGCATTCAGAAAGCATCCCAACCGGTGTTGTCCCAACCTAGTGTTGTCCAAGCCCATAAGTCCAACATTAGCCCATATGTCCAACACCAATCTACAAAGTCCTCCTCAATCTCACGAACACCATGCAATCATGCCAACTGCAGGTGGAAAGCCAGATCAGTGAGTGTGGAAGTATCTCAGCACTGGCAGGCGTCTCCACATGGCTGCTCCAGTGCTCAGGGGCGCATCAGGGTAGGTCCATGTGGCTTCTCCTCAGGGTGCCTCGCAGGAAGTGAGTCTTGCCAGCTGACGGAGGGAACTGACTAAGGTAGCTGCAACCTAGTTCAACCATCAGAAATCAAGAGACCTGGGAACTAGAAAGGCAAACCATTTCGCTCTCCATCCTTTAATTAACCCACATACGTTTATCGGCCAGGTTGGCACAATTAACCTTAACTATCTCAATTGGCATTATCAATTGCAATCACCAAGGGAGAAAATTGACTTCATAGCTTCTTTATATATCTGTAGATTGAAATAATAAATGTGAGAGAAGGGTTTTATGAAAAAAAAATGTACATAAAATAAAACATCAATGAAAGACATAAACCAACAAAAAACTGGTAACCATTGAAAAAAAGTATATTTCCAGGCAGGTTTTATACTCACCATATGGTCCCTGAAACTAAAACAGAAGTCAGTAAATATTTGAATTACTCAGTTAATACCATTTTACCTCTATTTAAAACTTTAAAAGTTAATGTCATTGAGTCAAATCCAAATATTAATAATAAAAAAGTGTGTCTAGGAAGAAGTACAGCTTAAAAAAGAATACTCTTAGAGGCAAGTGTAGCCAGACTTCTTCCCACATGCTTTCGACACGTTATCAGGAGACACAAATCCCGCATAGAAAGAAGTCGTGCCTGGTAAAGGGGAGGGGCAGGGACAAAGAGGAAGGCCTTGGGTAAGACAGATGGACACTGTGGCAGCAACAGTGGGCTCAAACATGTGAGGATACCTGTGAGGATGGAGCAAGACCAGTGGTGCTTTGTTCTGTAGTACACAGGGGTCTCTATGAGATGGAACCCACTTAATGGTACCAAACAACAACATTTTTAACTTGAAAGCATCCCAAAAAGTACATGCAAGCACATACGAAAGGGCCTCAAAATGCGAATGGAAAATTGGCATTGAACAGCAGGAACAGATATGGGCGGGAGTTCCAGGCACTTTTTTCAAACCTGTTGGTCATATTATGCTGCTATAACAGAAATACCACAAGTGGATTGCTTTAACAAACAAATTTACTTCCTCCACGTTCTTAAGGCTGGGAGTCTGAGCGTGGTGTCTTAGCTCTAAGACAAGTCTCTGGTAGTTCTGGAGAAAGGTCCTTATGTCTTTTCAGCTTCTTTTCTTTAGCGCCTTGGCTATCTTCATGTGGCAAGGCTTCTATCTTCACTCATCTCTGCTTGTTTGCTTAAATTTGTACTTTATATCTTTAAAAAAAAAATGGATATCTATTCTGACTCACAAGGATTTACAGGGCAAAGTAGACCTGCCCCATGTAGTTTCCAAGGATAAAATCTTTACAGAGGCAGATTCCACCATCTTTCTCCTACTGATTGGCTGGTGGGTTCAAATCACTGACCATCCAGTTAAATATAACAGTGAAGCACTTAATCACTGAATCACCACGTTATATATTTATGTGTGTATTTACCTATTCACTCATTCATTTATTTATTCATTTAAAGAACTTAGGAAGCGTGAGAAACACATAGAAAATACCCAGTAGTTTTTAGCTATTGTTTTAGATTCATATATTCTTCTTTTATGATAATGATTGGTTAATGTAAATTCTATACCTTTTATAAGTATGTCCTAACTCCTAGGTAGATATTTCTCATTAAGAAGTTAGGATTACCAGTTGAAGATGGCTACAGATGACAATGAAAGCCAAAAATCACCTTGTCAAGCCCCCATCTTGGTTTAAGCCTCCACTGAATGCTCTCAGACCATTGACTAGGGTAGGGGTTAGCTGTGCTCTCAGACAGAGTACATCAGAAGGTAAATTAATGAAATATAGTTTGGTTTCATTTTAACTTCTCTCATTCCTTGTTTACATTTTTGGCCCATTTTTAATTTTTTCTGTTTTTTCTTATTTTATGCTTTCTTTTGGATTGTGACTTTTCTGCATTTTATTTTGCTCTTGTTGTGAGTTTCGGGTATGATTTTTTTATATGGAATATAGGCTAGTGGAATCTATGGAGACACGAAAGAGTTTAATAGTTTGGGTTTGGGCAAGGGATAGTGGGATAAAATAAAGTGTTAATAACAATATGTTTAATAATAAAGAAAATGTTCTAAAACTGTGGTGATGATTGCACAACTCTTTTTATTATAACTAAACAAGTGAATTATATGTTAAAAAACTTAAAAAATAGATTCATGTTTCAGAGGTTTAGTGCTGATAAATTTAAATATGTAATAAAAAAAATCAAGAAATTCAGACACTTTATGCATATACCCATATTGTGTCCTTTATAAACAAGTTTTGCCCTTGGAATCTCACAAAAACCTTGCATTATACATATGTTTATAATTTATCATGAGATTATAGATGAAATGAACCCTGGTAGTTTATATAGCTAAGCATTGGGCTGCTAACCAAAAGATCAGTGACCCAAATGTACCAGTCAATGCATGGGAGAAATACATATGAGGCTGGCTATTCCCCCGAAAGATCAACAGTCCTGGATATACTAAGAAGCTCTTCTATCCTATCTTTCAGGGTTCCTATGAGCTGAAATCAGCGAGATGTCAGTGGGTAGGAGAGATGCTTCAGAAGTCCATGTCTTTCAGTATTAAGTCAATTTTGTTCACCAGATCTCCTCCCAACTAACTTCCCAGACATAAATGTAGATTTCACCTCTGCTTCAAGGGAATGCCTGGTATTCCAAGTAGTTACTATAAGGGAAATAGAGACTAGATGTAGAACTGGGAGCATGTTTTTTCTCATGATTCACTAAGACAGGAAGTTTCTCAAAAATATCCAGACAATTAGCCTGACAGAGTATTATTTATTATGGATAGACTGAGAAGGAAGAAAGATGAGGCAGCCTTGGAAACCCAATGGGGCTGTCCTCTCTTCCATCCTTTAAGATCACTATGAGTTGAAATCAATTCTACTCTACAGCTGTTAGTTTGACACTTTCATCTCTAGATTAAGAGGCTAATTCAATAAAATCTATTTGGGAAAAAATGATGCCTCAACTGTCTACTCACTAAATGAAATATGTAAATACTTAATTTGCAGGAATATTCCCATTTGCAACCTGCTTGCATTCTGCTTTTCTTCACCAGCTTGGATTTAAACCTGATCATGAGTTTTTCCCAATGATGATACAAAGAAAATGGGGCTACCTTGGGGTAGCCAGGTGTTCAAAGACTATTGGCAGCCGTGGATATCATTTAATACTAAAGGGAGTGGTGGAAATGGAGAACATTTAAAGTTCTTTCCAATTTAGAAAATCTCAGACAGTGAGGGAAACCAAGGAGTGAGTTACAAATTGGGCTGCTAAGCACAAGGTGAGCGGAACGAAACTACCAGATGCCTTGAGAGAAACAGATGAGGCTCTCTGCTCCTGCATAGATTTTTTTTTTCAGTCTTGGAACTGTAAATGGACAGTTCTGTTCTTGCCCTATAGCCTTGGTCTAAGTCAGTGGATTCAAGAGCAATGAGTGAGAATGTCAACCACTTTTATTTGGACCTTCTCCACTCAACATCTGTAGACAAATACATACAATTTCTGCTTTAGAAAATGCATAGTTTTACATGTTTTCGCACAAGGTGCACATCTCTGTCTCACAGGGACTTGGTTCCCATTCTAAGTTAGCTTTGAAAGTTCTAAAAGCTTATTATGGAAGGTCAAGCAAATCCTTTAAGCAAACTGTATTTGATGATTACAGTTGTCTGGAAATAGAACCTTCAGAGCTGATCAGAAAATATTTTTAGGTACCAACCATGGGCAAATCCAGGCATTAACTTAAATTTCAATAGGAGATTTTCTTTAAGCACCAATTCTGAAGCAAGGATTAATTTTATAATATTAATGACTGACCTGCAACATAGTTTGAAATATCTATTCTATGGCTGTAAAAATAGAAATTACACCAATGAGTAAAAGAGCTTATGACATATAAACCAAAAAATCAGTACTGATCCCTATATTCAACATAAGAAAGACACTTAAATTTTGGCAAATTAATTTTTGAAGTTTTATTTTAATAAGATTATTAGTGGAGATTTTTCATCTTGGGCCATATTGGCTGTATATGATGCTTAACAATGTTACTGATAATATTTTTAAATTGTTAGTATTAAGAGAGCAATTTTCCTGAAACCATAAAACCTTACCAAAGAGTGTACTTTTTAATTTCATTATCAATTTTTTCATACTTTTGTATAAGTTCAGCAGAACCTGATAATTCAGTAGCTGGAATGTCTATTGTCAATTATTCAACAATTTAGATTAGTAAGCACATTAACTCTTCTAATATGGAAATAAAGATTATAGTATAAAATGTAATTTTAAGTCGATTGAAAGACTTGCTGGCTTAGGAATATGTGGTAATCTTTTAATTAGTTTGCTTGCCAACTGAAGAGTTATTTTTGCTTCAGGGAATCATTTCTTAAAGAGGTACACTAACATTCTGTTTTATTGGTATTGAACATAAAGTACAGGTCTAGTAATATAATGGAGTTTAAAATAAGATACAAACTGCATCTTAAAAAGGATACAACCTGCTAATCAGAGCAGGGTGGCTACTTTGGGAATCATCTAGTTAACACCCTTTACAAGAGTCGTTGGCTACTGTTTAAAGCAGAATAATGTTTATGATTCACTTTGTAAGAAGATGGCAAAAGGAACATGGACAGGCCTAAAGAAGACTAAGGACTAGATTTCCAATTTCAAAGTACTGATATGGCTGTTGCGATTGTTTCAGTATTGAAGAGTGCCAATATTAAAACCCTTGCTACCACTGTTTTAGCAACCTGGGTCTCTTCTTTAAGATGCCCCAAATTCCTCAACTTCTCCACGGGTCCCTGGCCCAAACAGACCACCATTAGCAATGCTTAGGGCCATCAGCACTTCTAAGTGAGCAGTGCCATGGCAGACAATTAGTTCATTAAATATCCAGACTACTGCCCCTGATTATAATCAGTCACTCTTATGATTAAAATTAGTATTTAGAAAGGAAGCCATAGAAGAAGAAGTACAATTCTGTCTATTTGAGAATTGCTTTTCTTCTAATTGAAATGGAAAGGTGGAAAGGAGGAAAGAAAGCGAAAAGAAAGAAAATGTATGTGGAATGATGTTTGATATTTAGTATGATTCTGGGAGCTTAAAGAAAATTGTGTAATACAACTGAGTCTGACAGATGCTTTTTATTTCTCCAAAAACCATTATCAAACTCAAAGGTACTTGTTTATATGTAATTGATTCTGCTAATGAAACACTAGCCTTGACATTACAATGAGCCCTGTAGCAACTTCATCTGCTTGTTATGTGCAATGTTTCAGTTTATCCGTGTTATTCTAAAGGATGCATCATGATACATACAGCTGGTGGTCAGCCTCATATTTTATAAATATTATGTTTAGATATTCATCAGATTGTTGATCAATTTGTATATCAATACAAGGTTTGACATTTGTGGTAGAGCTTTAGTTTATATTAGAAGTTAACAGGAACAAAAGAAGTTAGTCTAGCTCCAATAATCATCATTTTGGGGGAATATTTGGCTAAAGAGCAAATCTACTTAATTCATATTCTGTGTGGTTATTTTTTTTTGGGGGGGGGGGGCAATCACTGCTCTCCGGTGGTGGCAGTCGGAGGCCCAGCCCCACTGCTGGAATTGAACCTCCGTCCCAGTGGGCCGCAGTCCCGCACACAACCACTACACCACCGGGGCTCAGCCCTTTATATGTGTGGTTATTTTTTTTTAATTCATATTCTGAAAGATGAAATGTTCCCAGAGCCTTGTTGAAATCTAGAATCAGTGTGTATAACTTTTCTCCAACACCGATATAGAGCTTTTATATATAAAATAATTAACATAGTAAGGTATTGTATATGATAGGTTCTCATTGTCTTTGTTTTTTTCATCATAACAACTCAATAATCTGAACTTGGTGGTTGACATTAAGCTAATTTTCCATAGTTTCCCAAAATCTGCCTTTATATTCTTGAAATATGAAGCACATTTTTAATTCATGCATAAGATGTCTCTCTATGGTTATAAAATTTTAATCTAGTAACATCTATAGATGTGTGTGTTTCATTATCTTAATAACACTTCTTTTGGGGCCTGTAAAAAAATTTGAACTAATTTAATTTATTATATCTCTCTTACTGAGTTTTCTCCTAACAGTACGTTTCTTGTTATGTGCCGACAAGTGGATTCTGACCCTTTGTGGCCTGTACGACAAAAGTAAAACAGACCAATACAGTTTACCAGGCTGTCATCTTGGTGGGAGCAGATCTCCAGCTGTTTTCTCTCAGTGAGCTGCTGGTGGATATGAATGGCGATCCCTATGATTAACAGCTGAACACTTAAACATCACACCAAATGGCTTCTTAAAGTTCATATTTTCTTCCCCATAGGTATTTTGAACATTGTTCTTCTTGACTGAGAAAGTTGACATAAAAGAAATGCAGGATATTTCTGCTTTTTCTTTTTTAAAAAATCTAACATCAGTTATTTTAAGCCTTCCTAGTCCCACCAAATTTTTAATATGACATAAAATTTCTGTTCACTTTTTGCTGATCAGAGTGATTGTCAATTAGCTGTTTCCAAAAAATAAGGTTAGTTCAGAGCTGTAGATTTTTTAGCATAGTTTAAACTTTTTTTATTTGTTTTGTTTTGTTTTGTTTGTGGGCATCACTGCTTCTGGTGGCTGTGGGCGCTACCCTGTGCTGCTTCTTAGAGCCACCGCTGGATTTGAACTGCCAAGCCCACGGGCTGAAGTCCCGCACTCAACCACTTACACCACTGGGGCTCAGCCCTATTTGTTTTGTTTTTTAAACCTGCTTGTTTGTTGAGTTTTTCAGCCAGTTTTTATCTTCCTTAGATACATTTTCTTACCTGTTTTTGTATGTGTTTCAACCTTGACACATTGCATAAGTAGTCAGTTGATATAGACAGGAAATTGCTGAGATTTCTGTATGGCCAGAATGCTAGTACTTCACATGAATAATCTTATTTAATTATCATCACAACTTACTGCAAACAGCTCCATTAGGATTGAGTAATTACCCAAACCACAAAACTAAATCATGAATCTGATATTAGAATTCAGAATTTTCTGACTTTTATCTACTGTGATAAGTCTACATTTTCTTCCTGGTTTTGAATACAATAATTATAATTCTTCTAAAATAATTACAAATTTTGAATAGCCTCCTTCCACTAAATTTCCATGATAGAAATGGGATTATAAAAAGCAGCGATGACAGAACTCTTTCCAAGATACAGTCAATGGTGCTTCTTCTTGGATGAAGCCACATAGAGATCTATGCTTCCCACCTTTTGCAATCCACAGGGACTGATTTAAGGTATATGAAAGTGAGCCTCTATGTTTTCTACTGAAGTTCCATGTTTTCTCTACCTTTATCTATTAATGGTACAAAATTTCTCCTCCTTTACATTAATGATAATTAAACATTTGAAGTGGTTTGGATCTCCCCAACCCCTGGAAATAAAGAATTATTTTCTTCATAAACTCCTATAGGAAGACTTCTTATTCTCTAATCAGATGAAGAGTGTAGAAAATTCTCACATAATTCTTTCCCCTTTTCCTCTCATAGAAATGGTACCATGAAATTCTAGCACATTTATCTGATGACTTAAGCTGTTTCATAAAGAAAAAAATAAACACCATATAACCTATGTGGAAATAGTCCCTCACTGCCCAAATTTATTTGAGCTCAAGATACACTGAGAAGATCTATTTCCACCCACAGGCATGCCCTGTCTAGTTTTAACAACTCGTTCCTTTTGCAGCTGTGAAACATGGATGGGGCCTGGACCCTTGTTTTCTGAGAGACTCTTAGAAACCAAGACTCACATGGATGTGATGGCAGACGAACTCTGCACACTTGCTAAATTGAATCTGCTTTCACATCCAGTTTCCAATCCCTCGGTAATGCCACCAGGTTGTTTTATTATGTACCATTTCGTGCTCTTTTCTGAGAGCATCCTGGTTAAATTCTGGGCTCCCTACTAAAGCATGACCAGTCTGAGGCCATCCGCCAGTCTGCAGGAGAAAGATGTTACAGTCTGCTTCTAAGGAGGATGCAGCCTTGGAAATACCATAGGACATGAGATCATGGTGGGTCCAAATCAACTCAGCAGGACACAACAACACCTACTGCTTCCTTTTTGATCCCCCTTCCACAATCAAATCTTAAACCCTCCTGCTGCATCAATGGGTCATCATACTAGTCTCCTTGATTTTCCCTTCTTTATCTTGAATGAATGCTCCACTGAAGGAAGGTTGCGAAATTTGTAATTCTGTTATTCTGTTTGCCCTACACAAAACAGAAGTTTGCATTTCTGTTAGAAAAGATTCTTGAATCTTCTGAGGAAATGTAGGAGGAAAAATTATGGGGCTATAAATGTTTACAAAATATTGAGCTGAGTGTTTTACACACTTCCTCCATTAATGTTCACGGCCATCTGTGAGGCTGGCTATCCCAACATTGAAAATGCAGAAAGTGAGACTTGAGAGATTATATAATTCTCCCATGATCACGGAGCCAGTGAAAGCTGAGGAAAACATTTGACCCCAGGCCCGGCGTTGTTGAGAAATAGCCCCAAGTCAGTCTGACTCCTAGTCACCCTATGCACAACAGACCGAAATGCTTCCTGGTCCTATACCCCTCCCCCAGTGGCACTTAGGTTTGAACCCATAAATGCAGTCATTGTGTCGATCTGTCTTTTCCTATTTCCGACTACTTTCCCAAGCATGATGGCCTCCTCCAGGGACTCGTCTCTTCTGACAACATGTCAAAAGTGTCTGAGAAGATGTGTTGGTTCTTTTGTCAATACATGTACTTTCACTATTCTTCAGTAGCACCATAATTCAGCTACATCAATTATTCTATGGTCTTCCATATTCAATGTCCAACTGTCACATACATATGAGGTCATTGAAAAATGACCTCAGGCATGGGTTGGGTCAGGCATATCTCAAGGATCAAAGTAACATCCTTGCTTTTCAACACTGTAAAGAGGTCTTGTGTAGTAGGTTTACCCAGTGCCGGATACCAGGGGATCTCTTGACTATGGCTTCTCTGAGCACTGATCGTGGGCCCAAACAAGATGAGATCTTTGCCCACTTCACTCTTCCTTTTCCATGGTGTCACTTACTCATGCAATTGTGAAGATTTTGGTCTTTTTTTACAAAATAATCTGTTATCTATCCTGAAAGCTTGAGTCCTTAGTCTTCATCAGTTAGTGTTTCAATTCTTCGCACACTCAGCAAGCAAGCTTGTGTCATCTGCAGCTCCCCGGTTGTTGTCCGTGAGACTTCCTCCCTTCCTGATGCTGCCTTCTTCTTCAGATAATCGAGCCTCAGTGACTCTTTGTTCAGCATACGGATCCAATAAGTGAGATGATACAACCCTGATGCACATTTTTTCTAATTTTAAACTATAGTATGTCCTTGTTCTCTTTGAACAACTACCATGGACAGGTTCAGCATGAGCACAAATTCTCAGACTCCAAACCCTGTGGCTACCACCATTGGTGTTTATAATTGAAAGTCACCATGCTATTAACACAAGTATTGATTGATGTTTTACAAAGTTAATAGTCAAGATGTTCTTACTTTCCCAAAGGATTGTATGTTAAAAATCTGATTTTTTCATATTTTTCTTTTAGATAACTATTTCTATGATATATGTAATTTCTTGTGTTTATGCAAGGAACTTTGCAAGCATTATGGTCCTAGTGGCTATTATAAATGCCAGAGGAGGCACAATAGGTACAACAAACAAAGATCAATATCAACTTTTCTAGTCTTGCAAGAATGTTAAACTTCAATTAATATTAGTGTTATGCAGACCTCAGGATTTCTTGTTTAATCATCCTTGTGTATTTTCAGAATGACTAGGTGGGTTTTCAAGTACTTTGGAAAGTTTACCCTGCCCCTGATTGTGGATACCTTTATTACCTCTCAGGGACTCCAGAGAAATCTAAAATGCATCCTCCTGGGCTCTAAAAAACCTGCATCAAAATAAGGCCTCACCCGCTGAATCTTCAGTTGCTTTTCTGTTTCATTTTCCTGCAGCAAAACAAATGCAACCTTATCAATTCGTTTTCTGTTACACTTCTGTAACCTCCTTCTTGTTTCTTGAAAAGATTCTGACAATTCAAAAACTATGAAAGGGACCTGTGCAAAATATAAGTGTTTACATCATTCTTCTGAGTGTTCTTACACAAGCATACCTTTTAACTGTGTGCTTACTTTATGAGCTACTCAACGGCAATATGACAACACTAGAAATTCTGAAGGGATCTTCAACACAGGAGAACAACATGCTCTACCAAATGGAAACATACTCAATAAAGTAGCGTGAGTCTTAGGAAACACTGGGAACAAAATCAGTCAAACTTTTCCCTAAATAACTCCTTCAAGGATGTTAGTGAAAATAAAGAGAAAGCCAACTATCTAAATCTGCTATAACATTGACTGTTGCCTTTAAATTGTGTTTATGGGATTTCTTAACGCATTTACCAACTAAATTTTATTTTAGTTCTTTAAAGCATTCAGTTGTTATAAGTTGAGGCAGTATGTGAAGTGGAACAGAGGTACCAAAAAAGACCTTTGCTGTGGTCACTATTTGGCTATTGGTTCTAGAAGACAAAAGTTATGTGGGAATATTTTTAAGGAATGATTCGATAAAAGAGAGAAAACATTTAAGGAGAAATTGCTGTCACTTTGTGAGGCAGCAGAGGGAATGGAATTTGGTGAACTTATACAGGTGGGCTAGTGGTCAAGTTGGGATGCTGTACCAAAGACCAGCCTCTCCACTGGGGAAAGGGGAGACTTTCAACTCCCCTTGAGAGTCCGCAGTTTTGCGCAAGTCCCTGGGGCAGGTGTGTGCTCTCCTCTATGGTTTCTGTGAGTCACCATTGACTCAATGGCAGAGAGTTTCAGTTTCATTGAGTTTATAAAGGAATTTGGAGTGCTGATGGCACTGTGGGAAAAGAGCTTGGCTGGTAAACGAAAACATAAACATTAAGAACCTATCCGCCACTCTGCCAGAGAAAGAAGTGGCTACCGTAAATATGTTTAGCCTACTCTGTCCTGGAGTGTCACTGTGAGTTAGAATCTTAGTTGACAAGTGTGGGTTGTGGAGGGATTAGCCCTTGGTTGGTATAAGGCCAAGGTTTCCACAGTATAGATGTCAGGATTAGTGTTATGAACTCAGTTACAGGAAGATTGGTGGATAGTGCAGTAAGAAAAAATGCTCTCTCTTTTTTTAAATCATTTTATTGGGAGTTCATATAATTCTTAACACAATCAGTACATACATCTATTGTATGCACATTTGTACATTTGTTGCCATCATCATTCTCAAAACAACCTCCTTCTACTCCCTTGATATCAGCTCCTTATTTCCCCTCCCTCCCCATATCCCTTCCTTCGTGAACACTTGATAATGTACAAATTATCATTATTGTGTCGTATCATACCATGGCCAATGTGTCCCTTCACCCACTTGCCCATTGTCCATACCCCAGCGAGGCGGTTATATATAGATTCCTACAATTGGTTCCCCCTTTCTATTCCACCTTCCCTCCACCCACCTGGTATCACGATTCTCTCCATTGGTCCTCAAGGTATCATCTGTCCTGAACTCCCCATGTTTCCAGCTCCTATCCATACCAGTGCACATCGCCCAGCCTAGCCAGAATTGTAAGGTAGAACTGGGATCATGATAGTGAAGGGGAGTAGCATTTAAGAACTAGAGGAAAGTTGCATATTTCATCGTTGCTACACTGTACCTTGACTGGCTCATCTCCTGCCTCGGGCCCCTCTGTAAGGGGATGTCGCTTCACCTACTAATGGGCTTTGGGTCCCCATCTGTACTCCTCTTCATTTATAATGATATAATTTTTAGTCCTTTCATGCCTGCTCTCTTTAATTGATTCTCTTTTCTCATTGAAAAAGAACACTCATCCATCAAGGGCAAAGTTGGGGAAGGAGTTGTTATAGGTTTTTCAGAGAGCAGAATTATGAAATAGCAGTCCAGGGGAGCAGGAAAGCAAACAAATTAAGGATATAGAGTTAGATTTCTTGACACACTAAAAAATATATCCGATATTAATAATCTAGTAGTAAAAAATGGAACTAGCTATGGATTGTTGCCAAAGAAGAATGACAAATAAAAATATGAGCAAGAGAAGTGGCAGTTTCGGGTGAAAGCATGATTGTAATGAAGAACTTTGGAGCAGACACTGGGTAAAGAGGAAAGTGTGTTCGTGGAACAAGGACAGTGACGAGGTAGGGATGGCCATGCAAAATTTGTGAAGTTAGAGGAAAAGATACCAGAATGATAGGAGTCAGTTACAGATATTAGTGGATAGCCTTGTAAGAACAGGAGCCATTCCCTTCTATTGTTTCTATTTTCTCATTAAAAGACCACCTTTAGTCTTCAATTGAGAGCAATGATTTGGAAGGGGCTATTGTATACTTTCCAGGAAAAAAAATACATCTGCAGTCCCAATACTAGGGTTTGTTTTTTAGTCATAGGAATCTAATAGAGTATTAAAGATAGTTTAAAAGGTATTCTAAGTATTTCAAGATTTCTAATAGGAATCACTTATCCTCTATAAAATCTTCACATAAGCTAATTAGAATCCTGAATGTCTCTTAACTACAAAAACAACTCAGTGGGATTCTACCAACTAAAGAAAAGTGAATTTAATTATTATGTAATAAATGTCTTTTTACTGAAGAAAATTGTTCATTACAACATCTATTATGACTAAAAGAAAGAAAGAAAAAGAGTAGCTTGGGAACCAGAAATTTTTTCTAGAATTTGCCATGCTGGCTCATTTTTGATGCATGTTCATTCTCTTTAATCACTTTTAAATGCGGTTACTTTGCACCAGGCACTGTGATGGGATTTCACCAAATAATAGTTTTATTGTATAATTAGTGGCACTGATGCATACTCTTTTTCTGAATACTTTATCCAAGTAGTATCCCATTGGAGACGAAGTCCTGAGTTTCACCTCTCTGCACTTTCTTGCCTGCTAACTACCCTCTAGGGAAAATTATGTTGAACGTCTACTTTTATCTCTTCATGCTTGCCTACTGCCATGGCTCCTCAGGAGAGAGATGAAAATATCTATTCTCGTAAAGAGTTCAAGTATCAGAAACTCACCAGAGCAATTCTACCCTTCCCTATAAGGCAGTTTTTTTCAACCTGTGGGTCGTGACCCCTTTGGATAGGGAAGACCCTTTGACGGTGTCACAAATTCATCACAGTAGCAAAATTACAGTTATGAAGTAGCAGCAAAAAATTATGGTTGAGGATACCCCAATATGAGGAATTGTATTAAAGGGCTGGGGCATTCGGAAGGTTGAGAACCACTGCACAAGATCACTGAGTCAGAATTGACTTAATGGCAGTATGTGTGGTTTTTTGTTTGTGTGTGTGTGTGTGTGTGTGTGGTTTTTAGTGGTGTTTTTTTAAACTTTGGGTGGTTTTTGTTGTGTATTGTGAGTTGGCCATAAAATATCCAACACCCAAGACTATTTTTTTAATAAACAAAATTCACATTTTAAATTCCCCTAAATGTTTTCTGTTGTGTGTTAGCCTGGTAGACTAGAGAAACAAATTCATAAACATGAATGTGGATATAAGGAAAAGCTTTATGTACAAGAGGAATATTGAGAAAGCATCCCAACCCAGTCCAGTCCAAGGTCATAATTCCAATATTAGCCCATATGCTCAATACCAGTCTATAAAGTCTTCTGACTTACAAAGCACATGCAATCACACCAGGACAATCACAGGCCAGTGTGTGCAGTCTTGTGTATCCAGCAGCAGCAGAAGCATCCCAGCGCTGGCAGGGATCTCCCCATGGCTCCTCGTTTCCAGGGCCCAGAGTCCATCAGCAGTGTCCAGTGGCGGTAGAAGAATCTCAGCGCTAGCAAGCATCTCTCTGTGGCTTTTCTGGCTGCAGATGTCTGGTTTCATCAGGGTAAGCCCTTGCGGCTTCTCCTCCAGCTCCCCCAGTTCCTAGGACTCAGGGTCATATCATCATGCTGCCATATGTCTGGTCAGTAGAGTGTCTCCCAAGGACTGAATCTAAAGTCTCTCACCTCCATGGGGGAAATATCATGAGATTTCCCAGAATTCTCAGAGAAAGCTATGCCCACACAGAGGTCTCATTGACTATCTCCAGATTGACAGGCTAGACTCCACCCCTATACTCCCAGTGCTGAAATTGATATAGATCAGTGACTGCCACAGTTGGCTTTTGTTGTTTTATTTTGTTTTTTATTGTTCTCTGTGTTTAATTAATCTGTATTTCTTTTTAAAAACTAGCCTAGTATTTTCCTAGTCACATCTTATGCCCATTTCTATAGAGAATAAAAAATAAGATGTAGCTTGAGAAAAAGACAATATGGCTTCCTATATATGTATGTGTTTAATAGGCTCATCCCAAACCTGGAATTGGCATAGTAAAATGTATATATTTATAATTATATCACAGAGAGAATCTATAACTACATTCTTAGAAGAAAAAGAAAAAGAGCTGATATCGCTAAGAATTGTTCATTAAAGTGAGGAAATTGGAAGAATCTCATATTGAAAGGAGTACATTTATCAATAAGAAAGCACATTGCCAGTAGAGGATGATTTTAAATCCTTTCACCAAGTCTTTTAAAAACAACATAACTACCAAAGCTACTCACTCACATATTGTTTGACAAACAGAAATGTAAGTTATAAATCAAAGTTAATCAAATTTGTATAAATAGCTCTATCATAACTTAGACAGTTATTTCCTTAATTATATATAGGATTGAATAATTTAAGATTGCATTTCAAAAAGATTATATTGTTTTATATAAATCTCTATATATTTATGTAACTCAGGTAAATTATAATCTGTATAAAATACAACATAAATATCTCTATCACAATTAGATTATTGTTTTAATTATAAGAAAACTGTACACTTTAAAATTATATTGATTGGGTATTTATAAACATTTATATTTAGCATTATTTTCAACAATAATGTAAAATCATTTCTGGAACCACATAAACTGTGTCAAGAAATCATAGCATTTTACAACTGACCCTTGGTAGTAATTTGCACAATGTCTTTATTTCACACTTGCAGCCTGGGGGTGGTGGATAAAAAATGAGATTCTTATGCCAAGGTGATTAATCTTTGCAGATATTTTGTTTTGTTTCAAGCCACACCAGAGATTCATCATCATTTATCACCATGAGCATTCTCTAATATTTAACATTCTCCACATGCAATTCCAAACCTTCTTTCCTTAACCTCAAGAAAAAACTTAATTTGTTGGGTTTTGTTCTGGGGAAAAAAAAGAGCCAACTTTCTTTGAAGAGTTGTTCATGACTATCAAGACTCCTGGCCTGGAATTGAACACTGCTGGATCTTGCATTATCCCTTTGGTGGGTAGATCCACTTTATAGAGAAGGCAGCCTTTTTCTTCAGTCCCTAACTGTCACTAAGCCCCTGCAGCTACTGCAGGACTCATTCTCATAAGTCGGCATTTGTGTGGGGTTCATCGGAACTTAACTTTAGAAAAACAAGATGTTTTTATAAGTTTTAATATGCTTATAGCAATCAAGGGAAGAGTCTCTTAAATGTGTTTTCTTCCTAATAATATTTGTGTATGTCTGCATGTGTCTATTATGTTAAAAGGTTCTTATTTCATTTCCTAAGCATGCAGCCTTTGCTTGTATTTTCTGGAGAAATGTATTACTGCTCATGTGAAATAACATCCAAGTAGCTATAGCTTTTAAAAGGAAGTCACTTGAACAATCAAAGCATTTTTCCCTAGAAACTACTCCAAAATTTACTACTATATGTAAAAACAGAGCTAATGCGATTTGAAACCATTGTGGATTATAAAGTTAAATTCTCAGTACTGTGAGACAGTTAAACAAGTTATGAACTTTCATATGCTGGGCAAATGGCCCATTCAAATGGAAATGAATAGCAGTTAAAAGCACTTGAAAGTATTTCTAAATTATGTTCTAATGCTATTAGATATTTTCCCTCCCTGTACAATACAGACATGTGCTTGATTCCTATCATGGTAGGTTTTCTTCCTATAATTACGTTGTTTGAAAGCTAGCAACCTTAGAATCATGGAACTAGGCAGAGTCTTCTCATCATTAATGGAAATTAAAAAGGCTTTTGTATTTAGGAAGATTAAGATAGATACAAACACTAAAAGTAAAGTGCTATCATGGATTGAACTGTGTCCTCTCAAATTATGTGTTGACTTGGCTAGGCCATGAGTTTCTGTGGTTTGGAAGTTATATAATGGTGTCAATTGGCAATTATGTCATGGGGCATCATTTCCCATAATGCAGTCTGAGGTGATCAATCAGTTGAGAAGGGATTAGAGACAGAAGTACTGCCCTTACTCAGTCATAACTCTGACATAATACAAGGGGGCAAGGAGGAACGATCTCTGGGATGTGTCCTATAATATCTTTTACTTAGACAAAATTAGAGGAACAAGAAGAGAAGGGGGGACTTTTTTCACCCCATAAAGAAGAACTGGGAGCAGAATGTCATTTACACCAAGACCTCTGGTCTGAAAACCTCTTCAACCCAAGGGAAGACTCATTCCAAGAGCGTTCCAAGGACTCTGAGCTCACAGACGCTTGTAGGTGACAGAAACGTCTTCCCCTAGCTTCAGTGCTCTGAATTCAGGCATCTACCTTCCTATCCTGGGAGAGAGTAAATTCATGGTTGTTAAAGTTATCCACTCATGGTATTTCTTGACAGCAGCACTTGATAATTACAACTAGTGCCGTCCTTTACTTGCTAGCAAGAGTTTAAACCAAAAGTGTAACAAAAGTGATCATGATTTTTTTTCTGTAGTAAAGCTGCCTGTATTGCTCAAACACCTGATATTACATTTTTCAGGTTTTCTTTTAGTCTTGTGAAGAGTCTTTTGAATGAATACAGCATCAATTTTGCAAGATAAAACTGTCTTTACAAGATTGGTAATACTTAAACGTAATTTTTACCCAAAAAGGGGGTTGCAATTTTAATTCTATTTGTGTTAGTCTGGGCAAACTAGAGGAACAAATTTTATAGACACGTATATGAATGTAAGGAAAAGGTTTATATACAAGAGGAAAACGACATTGAGAAAACATTCCAACCTAGTCCAGTCAAAGTCATAAGTCCGATATTGACCCATATGCCCAAAATCAGTCTATGAAGTCTCCTTCCGACTCACGAAGTCACAGGTCAGTGGATGCAGAGTCCTGGCGCGGCCAGGCATCTTGCCATGGCTCCTTGCTTCCAGGGCTCAGGGTCCATCGACAGCATATCATGGTGGCAGAAGCAACTCATCGCTGGCAGAGGTCTCCATGTGGCCATCCCAGCTTCAGAGGTCTGGCTCCATCAGGGCAAAGCTGTGTGGTCTCTCCGCTGGCTCCTCCAGCTTCTCAGACTCTGCCATCTTGTCTCATCCGTGATTAATCACCTCTGAGACTAACTCCCAACAACTGGGGAAGATAGCTTCTCATCTTCACGAGGGAAATAACGCGAGAATTCCCACAAGTCTCAGGAGAAAGCCATGCACACATAGAGGCCTCATTGGCTACTCAATGGCTATTTCCAGATTAACAGGCTAGTAGACTCCACCCCTATATTTCAATCATAGAATTAACATAAGCACATGACTGCCACACTATACAACATTATCTAAGTATGTAAATTTATAGTAGTCAATCTGTTTTGTCAGTTTTGTGGTTGGATAATCATGTTTACTTAAACTCTCAAAGTATTTTCAAGTGTTAATTACATAGACATAAAATGTCTCTATCAGTTACTTTATGTCCATTCAGTAGATGCACCTAAAATTTGGAATTATTTCATAATTCAGGAAGAAAACTCAGACTAAGTGTGCATAATCAATTCATGTATTTATTCACAAATATTTAACAAGTATTGTTTCTTGGTGAGACTAGGCATAAGCCCACTGTCATCAAGTTGATTCTGACTCATGGCAAACTCATGTGTTCAATGTTAACTGCTTTACAGCCTCAGAAATAGATCACCGAGACGCTTTCACAAGTCTGCCATGTGGATTCAGCCTACCAACCTTTATGTTAGTCATCCAGCATGAGCCATCTGTAGCACCCAGGTGGTTCCTGGGCATTTGATAGTTCATAAAACAGAACCATGACCTGAGTTTATGGAGTTTATTGTTTAGTAAAGAGGAGAGACATTAAGAAATGATTCACAGATATGTGCTTACAAATTGCACTGTGTACTATGAAAGATAATTAGAGGCTCCTAAGAGAAGTTTAATGGGGATTTAATTTCATTTTGATGTTGTTAATGAAAGCATGGAATAAATTATCTTTAAAAGGAATAAGAATTAGTATAATAATAGTCCAGGCAACACATGGTAGGGATCTAAGATTGAAGTCTCTAAGGTAGGCTCTACAATGCTTGGGGCATTCAAGGAAAAAGTAGATGTGACTAATAAACAGTGGAGAGTAATTCAAAAGGAGACTGAAGAGATAATTAAGGGTCATTTCATACTGAGTTGGGACTAGGCTTAGAATTTTGTATTTTATCTCAAGTATAAGGGGAACCATTGAAGGATTTTTAATAGGAAATCACATGGCCATATCCATGTCTTTTAAATATTACTTTATATGAGTCAGGAAAAAGCAAGGAGAAGAAATGACAAGAATAGTTGTCTGAGCAGAGCTCACGGAATGAAAACATGATTGATTGGTCTGGCTTGATGATGATACAACTGGGGAAGAGTATATTGATTCAGATGGAAATTGGAAATACAATGACTAGTTTCTGAGGATAGACTGGCTTTCGGGAAGGCTACAGGGAGAATCCATAAGGGACATAGAGAGTTCCACTTCACTGCTAGCCTGAAGGTTGGCTGTAGGAACTTACCAACAGGTGGGGAGACCAGTGTGAAGATTTGTTTCTAAACTCTATCAAGGAGTTTAACTCTGAAAATACAGCCTCCCCCCCCATGTTGTAATTGGCTTGCTAGAATATAGAAAGAGGCTTCAGAAGGTGTCATGAACAGCAGCTATCTTTCCTACCCAGAAGGTATTTGGTTGATGATGTTATTTCATAAGAAGAAACCTCCACGGACAGACCAGATCTGATGAGGCTGTGAGATAGAGAGGAAGAGTTTGGTTGTGAGAATTGACTCATCCCACCATGTTTGACATACGTTTGACATATTTGACATGTGTTTGACATATGTTTCATAGTATATATTATACTATATGTAGCATATACTTATATATTATATGCACATATAGTATGTGTTATAGAGTATATGTTTATAACTCTATTCTTATATTTTTAGTTCTTGTCCTCCACGATGAAGGTGCTAACATAGATTATAGAACTTCGGGATCTAAGACGATATTCCCAATCAAGAAGGGATAATAATGAGAATTGACTTTTTAAAGCAATAAAAGTCTCCTGTATTATACATTTTTCCTCAAAAGTGATGTAATGGTTAGCTACCACTGTGTCAATGCATGACATTTGGACAGATCAGGAGGGGAACAGGCCCAGGATGGAGTCATGCAGAAGAAGTCATGGTTATCTCAAGGGAAACTGAAAAATCTACTGAAAGTAGACATCACAAGAGTGTTGTCTCTGAGAGTGAAAATAAATGGTAGTACTTCTGTAATCTCCATTTTATATTTGAGTGATAGGATGATAATGCATAAAGGCAGTGGAGTTAGGGTGGTAATGACAGCAATACTGAATTCCATTCATTGACTATGGATCCTGTTTCAAGAATTATGGTAAATGCATGTATGAGTTAAGTACCCTGCAAGCCCCTTTGAGGCAAGCACCTTCTTTAGCGCAAGACATGAGGCTTAGGAAGGGCAAATCTCACCCTCCTTGTCAAAGGCTAACAAATGGCACACACATTGATGCCTAGTCATCTACTTCCTTGCAAATTTTAGAGGTGTTTGGATTTTACAATGTGGTTAGTCCCCAAAGGCGAATTCCACCCAGGCCTCTTCCCATACTCTTCCAACAAGGTTGCTCTGCAATGGTTCACTTCTTTCCTTCCAATTTCTGCAGTTGGCATTTATTATCTTCCATGTGATCTATTAATCTTTCCTGCACCCTTGTTTTCAAACCACCTCAGGTAATCTAAACCATCCTTGTTCCAGCCTATATTAAGTATTGGTTCATGATCTTTGGGAAATACTAAGGAATATAACACTCGCACCGTTGTAGCAATCCCCACAATGGAAGCGAGTAAACCAAAGAACAGCGTGGCTTTCCTCTAGGCCACCGGACACACAGATCTGCTCCATCTACCTCTAACGTCATCTGTATTCTTTCTCCCATTGCCAGTATGGCGGCTCCCATGTCAAGAGTACTGAACTACAGCTACAACTAGCTGATCTGGATTTTATACAATGAACAGCATTTACCAGAGGAAAAAGCCATTCCAATTGAAGGCGTGTGTGGGGAGGGGGGAGGAGTGGACAATGTGTGCATTGTGCAGCAAAGATATGAGGAAAAATCATCAGAATGGGGGAATGGGTACTGTAAAGCTTTCTAAGTAAGTTGGGACTATATTTTGAGTGTCTTTACTTTGCCTGTGAGAAGGAGACTTAGAAGCGCATTAAGTGAATGGCAAACCTCATGCCGCCCATGTGCCTTCCTCTCCTGTGATTATTTAGGGTGAAAAAGAAGCTAGTCATATATCTTCCACTATCTCCCTGGAAGTGTGTAACCTATTTCTTCAGTCTCATCCATTTAGCAGCCTGCTACTGTGGTCCTCTTATGTGAAATTGCTCTTGGGCGGGAAGAAAACCCATGGCTAATTCAAATGAGGCTCTTTGAGGTGGGAGTTTAGGATTTTAAAGTAATTGAAAAATACAAATGGATGAAATATGTATTTAAAGCTTTTATAAGAAAAAAATGCATGTTAGCTACTGAAGCTGTGGGTGCTTTTTTTATAAAACAAGGTTCATTATGTATACCTGTGCTATTTTTATTATGCAGAAGAGATCCTATCAGAAGTGATGAACCATCTCACATAGAGCAGAAAATTCATAATAATGCAGAATCATCTCAACACCCCTCAAATTACAACACCAGCTTCTGAAAAAAGAAAGCACGTAGATATCACATAAACTTCATTTTGGAAGACAGATTAAAAAAACATCTGAACAGAAGAAGCGTTGAGACACATGACAAGTGATTTAATGAGGGCTATGTGTGTCCATAATCTGGAAATTATTTTTTAAACTCAGGCCATTTTAAGTTCAGAACTTTCTTTCCAATTACCTGTACTCCTAAGATGATCCAGTTCACTGCAGCCCCTCCTGTACTCACTAGATGCGGAGCTTCTGCTTCTAAGGAAATTGCTCTGGAGAACTGTGCCATTTCCGCCAGCCGAGAGCGGGCCCTTCTCTCAGGCAGGGAACCTTATCTGCTATGGACCTCCATACCGAGGGGCTGGCAGACATGCGACAACCGTGATGGACACAGGACAGAAAGCAAAAGAAAATGTCATTAACAGTTCAAATGAACTTGGATGAAGTTCTATTCTGCTCATAAGGCTGGCTTTAGTATAGTGCAGGGCGTGCGGAGTCGTGTTTGTAGTAAGTGTTTGCTATTGAGCAGGTGGGAATGGTGACAGTCGAAGGACTAAGTGTCTGTCTTACTGTCGTGCTGTCACATCAGAAATGCCTCCAGCGGGCAGCTTTAGCACTCACATCCACGCTCTCACAGTTTAATGGGCTGGACGTATGGATTTGCAGTGCTGGCTCTAAAACAAGGCATTCTCTGAGTGTCCATTCTAGAGGCAGGTCCTTTCCTCATTTCAGCTAGTGCTTCCTGGTTCTAAGAGAATTCTGTGGTGGGGCACGACACCCCATGATGCTGGCTTGCTCACTTACTGGCTTAATCTCTTCTCATATATCTCAAAAGAGATTGATTTAACAGATGTCTTGATCTCACACTTCCTCAGTAACATAACAAAGAAAGCCCATCTTTAAATGGAATTTTAACCACAGGTAGAGGGTTTACGATTTACACTTATTTGGAGCCGGTGGGGGGAGGGGACAGACACACAATATAACCCAAAACAGTGGCTATGACAAGGATGTGGTGAACAGAGGATCTTTCAGCTAACTCATGAAAATCACCTGTCTTGACTGCATTTCAACAAACAAGCCAACAAACTCACTGCCATTGACTTCATCCCCACTCCTAAGGTTTTTTAGTGGGTTTCTGAGAACATTTCTCTTTACGGATGTCGTAAGCCTCCACTTTCTCCCGTGGAGTAGCTGGTGGTCATAAATCACTTACCTTGAAGTTTCTCAGTAGTTACCAACTGCATGATCAGCAGATCAAAACCACCAGCTACCCTGAGAGAAAAAGACGAGGCTTTCTGCTCCTGTAAACAACAGTCACAGTCTCAGAAACCCACAGGGGCAGCTCTACATAACCTGTCCCCTAAAGTCACCTCGAGTTAGGATGGACTCAATGGCAGTGAGTTACCTCGCAATTAGTGTCCCATCAGGGCTCTTAGATGGGACCTACCACCGCTTACACACAGAAGTATCCGTATTAAGGATGGTGGGAGAGCTATTGGGCTTCATGAAGTAGTGAACAGATAACATGTAGGGCTGTGGTGGGCAACTAAGAATTCAGATGTCAACAAATCTGCATTAAAACAATGTATTGTCTATCTGAACACCCTGGAATGAATATAGAATCCACATAAGTCTTCCCTGGCTCTAACTAATGTTTGCTTGGTCTTAGGAGCACGGCATCCCTACGGACCTGGGCTACGCGGTGTCCCCACACCATTCAGGTGTGTACCCTGTACACGTGCAGCTCTATGAGGCTTGGAAGAAGGTTTGGAATATTAAAATCACCAGCACGGAAGAATATCCACATCTAAAACCAGCTCGATACCGGAGGGGCTTCATCCACAAAAACATTATGGTGAGCTGCCTCCATGATCCTTAGGGTCCAACTCATGCTGCCAGATTATAGCTCTCCTTTGAAATATGAATAAAAGAAGAGTCCAAAATATTGCAAGCTTGGCTGCTTGAACAGCCACATGTTGCAGCAAACATATTTGTCATATCAATGCAAAGGATGTTTTAATTAAAATCACTTCTTGGCAACTTTTTAAAAATAGCTAAAGCATATTTGACACTACTGCGATTAAGGAAGCACTGAGGTTATAGTATTTAAGGAAGCATTACAGCTAACTTGCAGATAATTTTTTAGAAGCCATCATTTCTTTAAAAAGATACTTGATCTGTAAAACTCTGTATTAAGCAAGCTATCCTATTAAAAGCCAGTCAGACTTTGTTTGACTCTTTAACATGTCTAAAAATAGCCAATGATTTGCTGCAAGAAACCACATGTAAAGTCCTGCCTAATCACTAACAGATCATCATATATAATAGCTACATTGATGAAGATCAAAGACTCCAGCCTTCAATGGGGATTATACTTTACCATAAAAAAAAAGACTTCTCTCCCCTGAACCAATCACAACCATCAGGATAACCTTCAGGATAACCTTCTTCTTGGATCTACAATGGACTCAGCAGTCAGGAAATCAAACACCACCTTGCATTGAACCTCGTTCAAGCGTTAGCATTTCTCATTTGTAGGACAAAGGGGTGCCTGGCTCAGCCTTGGCGTAGTCAATCATCATATATGCACGTGAAACCTGAATAATGAATAAAGAAGCCTTAAGAAAATTGATGCATTCTATCAGATTATTGGTGAAGAATGGTAATTATACTTCGGACTTCTAGAAGAATGAACAATGCTGGCAAGACTTCACTTCACTGACTTTGGATATATTATCACAGGAGACGAGTCCATGGAGAAGGAAATTCTATTTGGTAAAAGGAAGGGTAAGAAAAGAAACAAAAAAGGTCTATAATGAGATAATTGGACAGAATGGCTGTAGCAATGGACTCACACTTAACCACAATATCCACAGGGCAGAACAGCGTTTCATCCTGTTGTCCACAAAGTTGCTATGAGTGTGAACTAACTGGACAACACCTAGCAATAACAATCCAAGGTAGAAATGAGAAATAATGCCGTGTATATTATATTCATATATGTCCATTTATATTTGGTGTCAGTCATTTATATTCAATGTCTCTTTCCAGATCTCTTTTTATTTATTTTTCCTTAGCCACTGTTGACACATGTCATGACTTTTTAATTGTAAAGTCATTACTCACTATTTCCTGAGGCCTTAAAAAATAAATAGTTGAATACTCGACTTTTCCCAATTCAGAAAATATGGTACTGATGATGTTAGGAATGGGCCTCCAGAGTTAGATGGAGGCACTCAAGAGACCACCCAGAAGAACCGTGTCTGATGGTAATGCTTTGTCAAGTGATGTATTTGAATAGATGCCTACCTTCCAGAATAAGTTATCACTGATTTATTTTCATAGTTTTATAATATCTGTAATAACTACAGAGTAGATAATGATATTTAAATTGGATGAGCTCCCATCTTGACTTTTCCTACAATAGAAGCTGCTATAAATGCTAAACGGGGACATCACAGCCACATTGCATCTCAGACTCCCCTTTCTCTGCTGAAAATGAACTCTCAATGCCTTAAGCTCCAGGCTTTCTGACCAAAGACAAGCAGGGAGACCAGGACCATATTGTCATGTACAAGCACTGAGTACTCTCCTGTCATTTTAACATCACAGGAGGTCTTTGCAAATATATGAAATGTATGTTTATAAGGACTTTATTCAATTTTTTTCTCTCTTTTGTTTCTCTATCTCTCTGTGCTGCCAAAACATTTGCCTAGATATGTCCCATGAGATATGTTCATTTTTGTTTTTACCTGAGAACATATTTTATCTGTGTTGAAAATACATGAAACTTGAGGGTACAAAGGGTTTTAATACTTTTTTTCTGTTTTAAGGAAGCTGTCCTTGTGCTTCTACTTTTGCAACAATCCAGGGACCCTTCTATATTTGGTTTGTGGGCTCCTGGGTGAGAATTTCCAAGAAGGAAACACTCAATATGAAGAGGATTATGTAGGAAGAAGAGGACAGGACTGCTAGCAGTACCCACAAAGATATGCAGATGAGATCCAGAGAACCAACTGTACTAGGTAGTGCAAAAGGTTCCTTGGCTTCATACTATCTGAAAGGTCAAAGGTTCAAGTCCACCCAGAGAAAACTTGGGAGAATGCCTTAGCAATCTGTTTCTGAATAATCAATTCTTGAAAACTATAATAAACACAGTTCAACTCTGATGCATAAGAGATCACAATAAGTAGAAATCACCTTACTGGCAGCAGGTTAGGCAGTAAGGGAAAAAGAGCAAGGAACTGAGAAGCGATCCTTTCTCTCTCTCTCTCTCTCTCTCTCTCTCTCTCTCTCTCTCTCTCTCTCAATATATATATTGCATGATATAGATGGGGAATTTTTTTATTATCCTATTCACATCCTACTCAAAATTCGTAAAAGTGAAACTTGCTCTCTTCCTCTCAAGCCAGCTACTGACCTACCATCCTCAATTCAATTCTATATTTCCAACAAACTCCCAGAATATGTCATTCTTGCTACTCCCCTGGGAATACAACAGCCAATTACATTTCAAGGTATTTGAGAACTAACCAGAATCTCTAAGCAGTTCTATTGCATTATCTAATGGGCAGATTGATTGAAAATCTGAAATAAATGCAACTTTCTGAAGACAGCCAGAGACCCCAATGTAATTTGACCACAAATTAGCAACTTACTGTTTCTAATATTGCGCTAGCTACTATAAAATCAGTTCTGACTCATAGCGACCCTATATACAACAGAATGAGCACTGTCTAGTGCTGGACCACGTTCTTATGATTGAGCCCATTATTGCAGCAACTTTTTCACTCCATTCTGTCAGGGGTCTTTCTCTTTTTCGCTGCTCCTCCCCTTAACCAAGTATGATGTCATTTTTCAGGAAATGGTCTTTCCTGATAACATGTGTCAGTATGTAAGAAGAAATCTCACCATCCTTGCTTCTAAGCAGCATTCTAGCTGAACTTCTTCCAAGAGAGGTGTGTTATTATTTTTGACTCTCCATGGTACTTTCAATAAGAGCACCATCAATCAAATGCAGCACTAGCAGCCATAAGCCAACCAACAACCAAACAAACAGAAGACACATACGTAATGAAAGAAAAACAACAAAAAAAGCAAGCTACGGGCTGAACCCTAGTGGCGTAAGTGGTTGAGTGCAGGACTGCAGCCCACGGCTTGGCAGTTCAAATCCAGCAGCTGCTCTCCAGGAGCAAGTCTGGGTGGATCCCATGACCACCAGAGGGCAATGATGCTGCCCCCAAAAAATTACAGTTTGGAGGACTGAGTTCTGGTGGCGTAGTGGTTGTGTGCAGGACTGCGGCCCACTGGGATGGAGGTTCAATTCCAACAGCAGCTCCACAGGAGCAAAGGCCCACCTCCTATTCCCACCACCAGAGGGCAGTGATGCCCCCCAAAAGAAATTACAGTTTCGAATTCGAATTCCCAATAAATTTTTTTTTTTTTAAAAAGCAAGTACACACAGAAAAGCAAAAATCCATTTAAGCAAAGAAATGCAGCACTATCAATCATCTCCCTGGGGTGATTTCACTATTATCAACTATATAAGTTGATTGCACTATCATCATCAATTTTCCCAATATCTCATAGTTTTCTAAGTAAGATATTCAAATGAATCCTAAAAGCAATTCAGAGTCAGATACTTTTAACATAATGCTAGCTTAGCATTTACTCACATGTGGGCATTTTGTTAGGTAGCTTTTGGCTATTTCTCTTTACTCCCAATGTTATAAATTCTTCCGGAATATAAAATATCACCTTTCACTTTCTCCCACATAGACTGTCATTGAGTCTTAGAGTAAGTATTGGTTAAGTAAATGAATACATGGTATAGAGAAAGCTTTGAATTTCCAGGATGTGGTGTTTCTAAGAATTGTTTGTGAATATATGTAATTCGGTTAAAGTTACTTTTGCATCTATTCAGTTAAAGTTCCTTGTGGTTGATTCTGTGAGTAGCATTATGAGGACTCATAATACTCTTATTTCTTGGTCATACAAAGACTGTGTGCGCTTACTTGGTAACCAAAATTTGGTTGCTCCAATCAACACTTAGGTGCGTTAGCTATTGAACACCCTTTGTGGCATAGTTCTCCTCTGGCATGAGTCTAAATCAACTTGCTGGCAATGAGTTTTAAAATGCTTTTAAACATAGATATCACTGAGCTTATTATTTGTGTATTAACTTAAAGATTTTTAACCATTTCATCAAGGTTAAATAGTCTAATATATATTCACTAACAATTTTTATCCATTTCCCCAAGCAAATAGATTTATGAACTTTTTTTAGAAATACATGTCCTATTGATAGAGCAAAGAATAAGATTGTCTATGAAATCCATCCAAGAATTAGATTAAGATTTATTAGGATGCATTTGCATTAAGTTAGAATAGATACAATTTTTTATGGAGGGTTACAAAAACTGGTAGTCCTGAATAAGTAATATTTTTAAAGCACTTACTAAACCAAATTTAACATATGCTTTAAGAATCAAGACAGTGGGGCTGAGCCCCAGTGGTGTAAGTAGTTAAAATGCGGGACTGCGGCCCGCGGGCTTGGCAGTTCAAATCCAGCAGTGGCTTTCAGGAGCAGCGCTGGGTAGCTCCCATGACCACCAGCGGAAAGTGATGCCCCCGCCCCAAAAAAAAAAAGAAAGAGAAAAAAGGAATCAAGACAGAAAGTATAAAGATCATCTTTCTTAAGACAATAAGCAAAAGGTCTGCCTCTGTAAGAATGTGTAAAACCTGCACTTTTCCAACATACAGAGACACTGGGTAGCGTTTTCGAGAGTGTAAATCTTAATTGGAACCAATGGCTGCATCTTTCTGTTGCTGAGTGGCTGGTGAGTTTGAACTGCCAAGCATGAGACTAGCAGCCCAATGCCTAGCCCACAATGCCACCAGTACCCTTTTCCAAAGTGTACTGATTAACTTTCTCTTCCTTCAAGTGTATAAGAACAAGCAGATCATGTAAAAAAGTCAGTGTGGAAGATTGAGCTGAAGGACTACGCTAGCTTGGCTGCAGGTCGCATTTTCTGTTAGAAACACACTCTCCCTGCCATCAAGTTGATTCTGACCTATATAAACCCTCCAGAACGGGATCGCACTGCCCCTGTGTGTTTCTGAGACTATCAGGCGCTAGGGCTATAAAATGCCTCATCTTTCTCTCTAGGAGTAGAGGGTGGTTTCCAACTATTGACCTTGTGTTGAGTGGTCCAAAGCACAATCCTTGACTTCCTTCTTTTATAAGTGTCCTAAATGTTTTACCAGAGCTGTAAGATTCTTTCAAAATGCCCTTACCAGATACATGAACCATTGAAATTTTTGACACTTATTTGAAAAATGGCTAGCCAAATGCATGTTCTATTAACTTCGGATCTGGCAAACCAGACTTAGAATTTAGGATACTAACTACAGCCTGCAGTTGTTACCATGATTTATGCATGATACTATGATTTGCATCTCAAATATTGTTTCTAATTAAAAAATGTCATTTCCTAAATAGCATATTAAGTTAATAATTAACTTCATTTTCTGGTACATGTGTGGAATATGATAGAAAGTATTATCATTAAAAATTTTACTGACTAGATTTACTAGGTAGCAAAGATAATTTAAATATTTTAAGGTATCCGTTCTATTTCTCATTTATTTTCTAATTGCTTAAGATGCTTGACTCAGACTTCCTAAGTACTAACTATGAGATTTAAAATAGCTAACTCACTAAAATAATCCCAAGCCTATCTTATTTTTAAAATATTTCTTCCACTCTCTCCAGTATGCCATCTGTACTGATGTCATCCTCGCCTTCTCAAGTGTGAAGGATTTTCGGAGCCTCATTTAGAGTTCAATAATGACACCAGTTTATGCATCGTCTTGCAGGGGAGATGGAGAGCTTGGGTTCAACAAATTAATTGGTTGAAATTAATTTTCTCCTTGTTTATGAATTTCTCCTCAGGTACTTCCACGACAAACTTGTGGGCTGTTCACTCACACGATTTTCTACAAAGAATACCCAGGGGGTCCTAAGGAGTTGGACAAGAGTATCCAAGGAGGTGAACTGTTCTTCACCGTGGTCCTCAACCCAGTGAGTACTCTGAGCCATTCTCCGTGCGTGTCATGAAACAGCATCATGGAGGAGAATCTCTCCCCAACCAACCAGTGCGCAGAATCTTGCCAGTGAACTCAGAATGAGTCTCTGGCTCTGAAATCATAGTAAAAGGCCAATGGAACCACATTAAAACGTGGGAGCCAACTGCTTCTACAAGTCCTGGAAACATGAAAAATTTGATACACAGTCAAAAAATGCTCCAACCAAACTCCTCTCCTGTAAAAACTCATCAAAATTCAGATGATTTTTTTATTGGCAGCTAATTTATATGTCCTACAAGTCAATAGTTCAATTATATCAAGAAGAATTGTACACTCACCACCACCTTCCGTGTTTAGTCCCCCAATCCCCTTTCCCTGCATATCGCCCACCCCCATCCCTGCATTCCCTGTAACCCCTTGTATCAGTTATTCATCTGCCTCTCCAGTGCCTGACAGATGGGAATTCTTTGGGGAATAAGATTTTCTTTTAACCTCAAAAACACTATTTTTGACATAGGTGACCTTGACTACTAACATTTCTTGTTTTCCTATTTAAAGTGGATGTTGCTTGGGAGAGCAATAAGATCAGAAAAGATGTTTATCCGTTCCTGTATGCGTGTTACAGTGCAGCTTGCTGCTTTCCCCAGGAAAGCACAGCAGCGATTGCTCTCTGTCTTTTACTTCTTACAACTTGTGTGCCTGTGGTTAGTTTACAAAGGCTTATCTACACATGTTTCTGCTTGAGGAAAGAATTGCGAGGTTATAGACCGAAAGAAGGACTAATTGAAGCAAGCTTTATAAGGAAAATAAATAACTTTATTACCCTTTGGAAAATACACAACATAAAAATAAAAATAAACCAAGGCCTAGGCATTCACAATATTTGAGATGAAAATATACAGTTATCATCAAATATGCTGGGAAACTCTATCAGCATATATTTTGAATATAGTGGTGATAAAAAGAGTAAACATTGAAAGATTTCTCTCAACTTTAATTTTGCTGGCCTTGCAATTAAAATGGCAGGTATTTTCATACCTATTTTCTTTTAACTCTTAGAAAATGAGACATGAATAAGACTAATTCACTTGGGGGCAAAATTTGCATATATATCCAAAAATTGGATAGTTGGAGTTTGGCCTGGCAGAAATTTCTCAACCATTAAACTTCAGAAATATAAATGCCTGAGTTATACTTCAAAAATAATATAAAAATCTATTCTTTACAAATGGAAATACTCTCCGAACTACCCTATACAGCTTTCCATTCTCTTTCTCCTCTGTGTAGCCTGCAATACTTAAGGGCAGAAAAGAGGATTGCATCTAATCCTGTTTATAAACTGAAAGTTTTAGCTGAAATGCTAAAATGTTCACCAATATTTTAACTGCCTTTCATCATTAGCCTTATAAAATCCTGATGTTTTATATTTCCTTTCATCATAGAGTATTAGGATTATGAAGAGATAATCACGCATTTGATCCTTTTAATCAGTAGTTGCTTTGACACTTTTTAGAGCAAATTAGTTTCAGTTAGCATGAAAGAAATTTAAATTAGACTATTCATCTACAATGGGTTTATATTGCCATTTTCATCCATTTTGTAATAAATACTATGTTTTCCACTAAGTAAAAACCAAATTATTTATCATTTAAATATATGTGTATATGTACACACATATACATATGTGTGCCTATATATAGGGACAGAGAGAGAGAGAGAATAGTTACACATTGGACTGCTAATCTCAAGATCAACAGCTCAAACATACCAGCTGTTTCACATGAAAAAGATGAGACATGTGCCCAGGGACATTTTTACCCTGCCCTGTATAGGGTCGCTAGAAGTGGTGTGTGTGTGTGTGTGTGTGTGTGTGTGTGTGTGTGTGTGTGTGTGTGTCTGAGTGCTGACTCATTGTGAGCACCTGTGTGCTGCTGAGACGATTACTCTCTATGGGGATAGATAGTCCATCTTTCTGTATGGGGCTGCTGGTGCTGTTGAACGACTTACTGGACCACAGGCCAGTGCTTAACCACTGCGCCACCAGCCCTGTCTATTAAAGCTTGGGGCACTTTTAGACACAAGTTTAGGCTGAACTACCTAAGGAGACGTCACCTGTTGACCAACTGTCACTACTTTTCCCAGCCTTAAATAGTAAATGTAGGCATTTTTGTTTGACTTGTCGAGGGAATCCATGTCCCGAAGAAAGCAGGTCTTTCCTAAGTCCGATCACCTTCAGAATACAGCTAATTCTGGATAAGTACTGGGGTTAAGAATAAATAGTAAATCTCAGCTAGCATCAGGTAGGCCCAAACTACCCTCACCTGGCACACCAGGGAAGCTTCCTTGAGCTCTAGCGTGGGTGAGGATTAGCCTCAAACAGTGAGAGCTCCCTGCGTAACAGAGGAAGTTATCATGGCCTGCTCACATGTATTCTCGAGCAAAATCAAATGTTTGACTAAAGCTTTATTAAAATTAAAAAGGCTCAGGTGTCATGGGACAGGGTAGGGATTTAGCAGATGCCAGGCTTTTTAGGTCAAAAAGAGAAAACCTTAAAACCGAAGTATATTAGTTGTTGAGAAGATATGAATTTTAATTATAGTGAATTTGAAAGAAAAACCACTGTGTGCTTAATATTCTCTTATTGTTGTTGTGAGGTGCCATGGAGCCAACAACTGACTCATACAGGCCCCTTGTACTATAGAATAGCACCTGGCACCTTCCTCCTCCATCCTAAGAATTGTTAAGTTTGCACCCATTGTTTCAGCCACCACATCAGTCCATCTGGTTGGGAACTTCAATTAATTAATTAATTAATTTTCTGTGACTTCAGACTGACACTGTAATTTCCTACAGAAAGATATATGTGTATTTGGAATATAGTAGAGGCCTACCTCCAGCATTTCAAACACAGTGAAATGAAAATAGAGTTGAAAATGAAAATAGAAACAGAACGCTCATTAATGAGGTTTTACACTTCCCTTTCCATATGTCCACATGGTTTCACAATGCCACCGTAACATTTACTAGTATCAGGGTGAAGGGCAGCTGTACTTGGAAAACCCATAGAGTTAGATGAAAGAGAATGGAAGATTCTTTAGAAGGAATTAATCCCTGATGATAATATTCAGCTCTTACCCAATTCAGTAAATTTTCAGTGCTAAAGAAAGAAAAATTCAACCAAAAAACTAAAAGGCAGGTAAAGAATCACAAAGACAAATCATACTGTGAATGGAAGAGAAAACCAGATCAGACTGATGAGTTCCCATCATTGCCGGTCTGAGATGATCTAACATGTGAGGGTCAGACTTTGAGATTCAGATCAGGAAGAGATGGATCCATTACACTTTCTAAGCTTGAGATCAGTAAGATTTTTTTCCTAATTCTTCTTTAATAGATTCTAAATTCAAAAGTCAATTTTCTTTCTTTTTTTAATAAACATTTTATTTAGGAAAGCTGTATGTTTCATTGGTGCACCCTGACTGGCTCATCTCCTCTTTGTGACCATCTGTGAGGAAATGTCCAGTTGTCTACAGATGCGCTTTGAGTATCCACTCTGTACTTCCCTTCATTCACACTGATAAGATTTTTTGTTCTGAGTCTTTGATGCCTGATACCTGATCCAATCAACACGTCATGATTACAAAGGTTGGTACACAGACTGGTATACTCTTCCTGGTGGACTTTGTTGCTTCTCAGCTACATGGCCATTTGTTATCTTCAAGCTTTTACAATCCCCAAATACAATCTCTTTAAATAGCCAGGCACCATTGTTTTCTTCACCACATTTGCTTATGCATCCCTTTTTGTCTTCAGCGATTGTGTCAGAAACTTAATTATCACAGAGTGCCAGGTTTTTAGAACAAAGTGTTCTGGCATTGAGGGAGTACTTGAGTCGAGGCCCAATGTCCGTCTGCTACCTTAATACTTTACATATAAATATATGTACACAGATCTATTTCCTTATAGGTTATATATAAATATATTCACATATGTACATGCTTATATTTAGACCCCTATAAATGCCCATATGCCTCTTTGTTCTTTCCTCTATTTCCCAAAAGCCATTTTCTGATGTGGACTTGCTTTCCTTTGTAGGAAAAAATTATATTGACCATAAAATCTTATACTAGGTAGGAAAGTAATTTGCAATACAAATTGCTGAATTTCTCTCCAATTAAATGAACACTGATTATATATCCTGAATACCAGGAGAGGGGCCTTTATACAGAGCTCAATATTTTGATTTCTCTACTACTCACTGCACCACTACTCATTCAAAACTAATATATTGATGCTGTTTTATTTATTGGTTTTTGTTAATTGGGGTGGGGAAGGGGGGAGACAGGGCCATGAGCTCTCTCTGAATAGGCTGAATTGAGTCTCAAGGCACAGTAGACTGAGAATCTGACCCTGAACCATGATTGATTCAGGAAGGCAATGAGACTTACAGTGTGGTATCCCCTTGGAGAGAGCCACTAGAAATACCTGAGTCACTGTTAGATATTTGCACAAGGCTACAATACAATTTCTGTTCAAACATACAACACACTCAGATGCAAATATTCCAAATCGAGTCACAATTGTACAATGATCTCTAAAATACATTTTTATATAGTGAGGAGTCTACTCCCTTTAAAAAAATTCAGTTCCCACTTAAGTACACATAGTCATAGTAGAGAACTGCCAGAAATTAAAACTGATTAAGATGATAAGAACACTCATTAACAGTAACTGGTCAGCCTTCAATAATGGTTATTAGGCACCGTGGAGTTGGTTCAGACATATAGCAACTCTATTCTTGTCAGAATGCAATACTGTGACACTGTTGTTGATAGGTTCAAGCAGACTGGTATAGCCACTGTGCCAATACATCCTCATTAGGGTCTTCCCCTTTCTGCTGGCCCGCAAATAGTGAACCGCAATGCTCTTAAGGGTATATGTAAGTATTCAGAAGGAACTAGTCATAGCATACTGCCTATTTTAATATTTGATTTCAGTTCCTGCTAAGGAAGAGGAGAGAGCATTTAAGTAGTGTGATAAAGCAAAGAATTTTGATTGAATGGGACTGTTTCTCTTGGAGTTGTATTATCTTTCCCGATGCTCTGAACAAAGTTATCAGCTTCTTTCTCCACTGCCTTTACTGCAAGTCACAAATTGTTCAGAGTCTTTGCTTATGTTCTTGTTCAATAAACAGACTCCAGAGATTGGGTCATTAACAATTGATTTCTTTAAAACTATTTGCTTCCCTCCAACACAGTTGGTAATAAAGCCAGAGCTTGCTTCACATATTAATGCAAAAAAGATGTGTGTATTGCCGTGAGATTCATACTCTTACTACACTTGCTTGAAATTCAAGTGTAGCAAATGCCTCACAGCACACCACAATTGTACATCCTTCATCAAACTACTAAACATGCCACAAAAGCAATAGTTCATGAAAATTACTATCCAATCCCTTCATACCCACATTTTATTAACTATATTGTTGCTATGCTCCTCCATTTCATATAGTATCCATGCAATCAACTTCTATAACTTCCTATCCAAATCTCTGCAAACAAAAATTCTTTTTCTTATCAAAGTAAAAACATACAGAGCTCAGGATAGAAGATTCTCTTAATGGGGCTGAGCCCCGGTAGCATAGTGGTTGAGTGGGGGACCACAGCCCACTGGCTTGGCAGTTCAAATCCAGCAACAGTTCTCCAGGAGCAAGGCTGGGCCTCCTACTCCCACCAGAGGGCAGTGATGCCCCCCTCCAAACAAGAAGAGTGTCTTAAAAGGGGAAGAAGATGCAAATGGGAAATTTACAGTAAAAAACAACAGTATTCACACAGGAAGAGTGTCTGCATAATCAGAAATTTGCTTACAATGCAATATTTAAAAGCTATAATCTCTGAGTACATTCCCTGTGCACTTATCTATGAAATTCATCTGAAAGGAAACAACTTGATTCCACCATGGGAAGTTGTGAGTTTCTTTTATTTACTTTATTATTATTATTTACTAGTCCTTGAAAATATTTTAATAACAATAACAACAGATACAACTCTGTGGAAAAATAAATGATGATAGCATTTAACATTTCAAAAAGTGATTTCTGAAACATGCCTCACAATGAGTACTAAGTTGAACACTTTATTTTTTCAAAAAGAAAGAGGGCTGAGTCCCAGTGGCATAGTGGTTGAGTGCACAGCCCATGAACTTGGCAGTTCAAATCCAGCAGCAGCTCTCCAGGAGCAAGACTGGGTAGCTCCCACAACCACCAGAGGGGAGTGATGCCCCCCCCCCAAAAGAAGAAAGAAAGAAAGAAAGAAAGAAAGAAAGAAAGAAAGAAAGAAAGAAAGAAAGAAAGAAAGAAAGAAAGAAAACTGACTCTATACATTAGAACCTCCAGAATGTGTTTGGGGATCTGATACCTAAGATGAGTTTTGAGTGGCCTAGTTGTTATGCATTTGGGCTGCTGTGCTGACTAGAGAAACAAATTCATAGATACTCATCTGTGAACAGGAAAGAGTAATTAACTCTTGAAAATCTGATTTTAGCCCATATGTTTGATCCAATCTATAAAGCCCTCTCCAGACTCATGAATCACATGCAATGACACCAAATCCAGGATGATGACAGGCCAGGGGGTAGAAGGTCTTGTGGATCAGTGGTAGTGTAAGCACATCAGCACTGGCAAAGGTCTGCAAGTGGTTTCTCAGACTCTATCAGGCTCATTGCCAGGTATGTCTCACAAGAAGTCAGCCTTGTTAGTCGACAGTCCCCAAGGGAGAGAGCAGACAGAGTGTGTCTCCTGCCACCAGGGAGGAATATAGAAGTTCCCAAACTCTTCAAGAGAAGACCATGCCCACATACTGATCTCATTGGGCATGGCCTGATTGACAGACTAAATTCCACCCCTTCGACCTGATTCCTCAAATTGACGTCAGATTATGTAACCACCCACGGTCGCTAACCACAAAGTCAGTAGTTTGAAGTTCCCAGGTGTTCTGAGGGGGAAAGATGGGGTTCCTACTCCTGTAAAGAAAGAGGGACAGGCTCAGAAACGCACAAGGCAGTTTTACTCTGTCTTCAGGGTAAGTATGAGTTGTCATTGACATGGCAGTGAATTTAAAATCTGGGTGGGGATTTGGTGACCCACCATGCTTAAGCTAAATGCCTTAGGGCAATTGTTCTCAACCTTCCTAATGCTGCGACCCTGTAATACAGTTCCTCATGTCGTTGCTATTGCATAACTGTAATATTGCTACTATTATGAATGGTAATGTAAATACCTGATATTCAGGAGATATTTTCATTGTTATAAATTGAACATAATTAAATCATAGTAATTAATCACAAAACAATATATAATTATATATTGTGAAATATTTATGTGAAAGGTTCTTTTAACCCCCAAAGGGGTTGCAACCACAGGTTGAGAACTGTTGCCTTAGGGGTTGAGGTTTATAGTGGAGTGGCATACCTTTTGGACATTTATTAGCAACCCTGAAGGAACTTTGTAACATGCCCTAGTCATCAGCTCTTTTCTTGGTATTTCTCACTGGAATTGAAACTGTTAATGTCCTTAATAAACTATAATCATCAATATTGTCTGCGAGTTCTGAGTAACCAGTGCAAGGAATATTAAAATCTAAATGTAAAAGTAGATAGTGTTGCTTGAGACAGCTCACCCATCTTCCAATATTTACTGGAATCTTTACTTTGAATATCTAAAGGTCATTCAAAATTCAAACTACATGGTTACACATTCAGTAAGAGATTGTGAAAATCTGCTGTCAATAGGAGTGGGCCAATTGAAACGCGTGTAAATGGAGTCCACCTTAAGGAGCACGTAAAGTTATCCAGAGCATCTGAACGGTAGAGAAAACTTTGCATCTAGCAGCCACGTTTTCACTAGGGAATTACCACAAAGACACAGTCTCCCAAACTGCAGTTCTACGTTGGTGAGTGTAGACTAGATTTCATTATTACTAATATGAGGTGAGAGTAACAGAGTAACTAGTTTAATTAGTCATAACATTCATAACATTCTCCATACCACCCACTTACATCTCAGGAAAAGGCTTAGTGCATTGCTACAAAGCCTCAACTTTTCCTTCAAGCGCTCTATGGGTGTGTGCGTGTCTTTAAAGTAATCATTCAGCTTAACCGGACCCTAAGAGAGATTGAAATGTGGCTTTAGAGGTAGTTGGGTTGCTGATGAGGGAATCCATAACTTAACCTTAATGACAGGAGTTAAAGGTACTTCAGTGGATGATTAATCAGGATTTTAGGTAATACTCTACCAACATCGATTAGCTGAAAGGTAAAGCTAGTAGCACATGTGGGGATAATCGAGTTGGACGCACAGGTGAATGACCAGAGGGGAGGACGCTAAGTTGTCAGTGGTCGGTCCAGGAGGATGCCTAAATTGGCGTCAGTCCTATCGGGCCGCGCATTGAGGAATTCCATTGTTCTTGCTGGAGAAAGACACTCCTAGGACCTGGTGCTCACTCGTTTTGCTCCAAATGAGACACATTGCATTCATTCACGGAGGCAAACATAATCTGCCAGGGTGGAACAGAAGATGATAAGCAAAGATTAACCACAGGGGGGAAAAGCTGGACAGACCTAAATTACCAATAACTGAGCAACCTTGGAAGCAAGAGAAACACAAAGAGAATCCAGTGACCTCGGACTATTTTGGAATGTCCTTATTTCCGCCTACAATAGGTGTTTCGACTTTAAAGTGTTTCAGCTCCATTAACCTACAATGAGAAATTTTAATGTTAAGCAGGCAAGGTTCTATTAGACTTCTTTCCTGTGGGCAGAACACTCCTCCCACTCCTCCCATCCCACCCCTGCTTTCTTAAAACTTATTGGCCTATCTTTAACCCTTGTAATTTCTTTTTTATGTCTGTGACAGAGTTATGAACTTATCTTTCAGTATTATCTTTCCTGCTGGACTCTCAGGATCTAAGTCAGTATGTTCTGTTTTCCTTATGGTCTCTTACAACCTTTCTAAAGAGGCTTTCAGGTTCTTGCTAGAACCCTGATGAAGTGTGTTGTCAGGTAGTGTGTTAGCATTCTTTAGACTACCATTTTGGGGTTAAATACCTGGATTGACTAGCTTTTTTCTTTCCTTTTTTTTAAACAGTTTTATTGGAAAACAATTCAAATATTGTGTAATTCAATAGTTTACTCATTGAATCATATCAAAGAAGAATTGTAAAATTACCCCCATATCAAGGTTTCTAGTATACTCCCCCACCCCATGGTTAAATCTCCTCTAGGACCAGGTATGCAATCACAATCCGTTCTAGTGCTCCCCCTCATCCAGTCCTCACCATCCACTCTCAAGATCTCCTCCCTATCACCCATCCCATCTCTGTATCCTCTACAGCACTTTGCATCGTTATTCCCATCATGCATCCATTCCTCCTGTGCTTCCAGCAGAAAACAATAAAAATCAAAATCACGACAAGGAGGTAAGGCTGGGAAACATAATAGTATATAAAGATGCAAATAATGCTTAAGAAGGTACAGACTTCAGGAACAACATTCCAAAAGCCAGGGAAGACATTTCTGTCATGGAAACACTAAGAAACACTTGCACCCTGGCCAAGTTTAGGTCCCGTCTTTCAGGTGGTCAGCTGGCCAAGTGTCAAGGTCGATCCAATCCAACATGATGAAGGTTGCAATAGTCTCTGTCTGTTCAAGACTCTTGCCTGTGGCTGCAGCAGATCTACAAGTGGTGCCGTCGACCAGATGGATTTGGGCCTCCCACCGTCCCTCATAGCCCTCCACAAATTGAATGTTCAAATGCCAAACTTATTACAGTGAATATCTGAGGTTTGGCGGGGGTGGGGGTGGGGAGGTTCTTGTTAGAGTCTGAGGATTCCATGTGTCCCTGTAGTTAAGGATGTGCCCTAGGGGTATGCCCCAAATCATGGAATGTTGGTTTCCTGTAGGAAAGAGCCTAGAGGAGGCCCTGGTGGTGAGGGGCTATGCATCCTCTGCTCTCTGACCCGTGTTGCAGCCTGTTCAGAGGTGCCCCATTCTCAAACTTGAGTCTCCTGAAGTAAGTAGTCTGTGTCAGTGGTGTCTCCTTACCCCACTTCTGATAGGGCTTAAACAGTTCCACTCAGGTGAACTCCAGGGCCAGTAATGGGGTAGTAGAGCTTCAGGAAGTTAAACAATCAGGGCCCAGAGGGTGGTCTGGGTTTGAGGCAGCTGTGCTGTTTTTTAAAAACAAAGCTGATCTTTATTTAGTGTTTCAGCACGAGCACAGAACAGATGCTTTTCACATATCTCAGTTTCTCTTGTTCCCTACTGATTTCTCCTTCCATCTATTCATTTTCTGCCTCTAACGAACGTGCTTCCTTTTGCACTCTCATTAATGTACCTCACACTGGCCCAGAGTGACTGCATCAAACTTTTTCCCATTATCAAGATTCAACTCAGTTCCCTCTGTGGAATGAGACCTGCTTTTGTATGATTTCTTCCTCCAAATTCCCAAGCCACCTGGGCCCACTGTGAAACAGTTGCTCTTAGTTTGGGACTCACTGCTACCTTCTAAACTCTGACGAGAAAGTGGATGCTTAAGGGTTATCCTTTCAGCAAAAAAACGAAAAAGCTAAGAGTGATAGACTCTGAATCTTATAACAATCGATAGGTCCCCTGACCATCTCAGAGATTTGAAAGCGCATCAGCTCTCTTAGGAAAAAGTATTTTAATATACCCTGGGTGGCATGCAAAAGGATCATTGCTATTAGTTGCTGTTTGGTGGTGGTGGTGGTGGTAGCTGTGGCCGTTGGTTGCATCCGAGTGAAGAATGACTTCATGGGGCTCTCCGGGATGTGACTTTCAGGAGCAGATCAATAGGCGGCAATTTCCAGATCCCCATGGTGGCCTTGAACCTTCATCCTTTCATTGAGCAGCCGGATGCTTCAAAGCACTTAACCATGTGCTGTTGGGAACTGTAGGATTCCCTAGCTTCTCAACCTCCCTAATGCCACAACCTTTCAAATAGTTCCTCATGTTGTAGTGACCCCCAACCATATAATTATTTCCATGGCTACATTGTCACTGTAATTTTGCAACTGTTATGAATTGGATGACTCCTTTGAAAGGGTCATTCGACCCTCAAAGGTTAAGAACCACTGTCCTTGGTAGTACAAATGGCTAATACTCTTGCCTATTAAAATAAATTTGGCAATTTGAATCCATTCAGAGGTACCCTTGCTTAAAGGTCTGGCATGCTATTTTTGAAAAAAATAAGAATCCAATCATTGAAAAAAACTCCATGAATCACAACACCCTGATTCATGCAGTCCCTGTGACTTAACTGTTGACAAAATGGCAGCTTACAACAAAGCCCTATGCAGTCCAGTATTGCTGTCACACTTATGCGGTCCTCATGAATCAGACTCAACTCAAAAGCAACTGGATTGGTTTTTCCCCCTGTGGTTAAGGATTGAAGTTTTTGCTGTAACACAAGGCATAGAAATGGGGCAAGTCCAATAGCAATAAAAGATCCTAGCATTTGAATGTGAAACAGGAAAATTAGTTAGGAGTTTAACATTTCCTAGCTGTATACGCTCAAAGAGCCAAGAAATAATGACACCCAGGAGCAAAGAGCTCAGCCAGCATCAGATTCTAATGTCTAAAATCAGTCCTCTTCCCGAAAAGTAACCTGGTGGGTTTGGTGAAAAGGTAGATTCAATTGTGAGATATGGCATGTATAATTTTAGAGTGGAACGTCTCGTACCAGAAAGTCAGGAAATGATGAAAAGCTAATGGGGTGATATCAGACGGGTCAGAAATCATCTTGAGAAGGCTCATAACAAAGTGGATTTCAGATAATTTGAGCATCAAATAAATGAAATCGTAGCAATGCAGAGGAATATGTGTATACAATGTATATAATACATAACATAATAAATAGAGAGAGAGAGAGAGAAATAGGAAGAGGGATGATAGTAGACTTCAGTCCCTATACTTTGGACCAGTTATCAGGAGAGAGCAGCCCCTAAGGGAAAGAGAGTAATCCACTCACTGTCATCCAATTGGTGTTGGCTTACAGCCCATGACTCTACAGGACAGGGTGCAACTGCCCTTTGGAGTTTCCAAAACTGTACCCCTTCTCCAGAGTAGAAAGGCCTGATTTGCTCCCAAGGAGCAGCTGGCTAAATGACTAAGTCCTTAGTGATTTCTGATCCAGATTGTGATAGCCCATTCACTTCCACAAGGAGCCCTGGTGGCAGCATAGATCCCACGAGCCTGGAATCCACCAGATCAGCAGTTATCCACAAGCCTGGGAGCCACCAGATCAGCAGCCCGAAACCAGCAGGTGCTTGTTCCACATGAGAAAGATGGGGTTTTCTATTCCCAGGAAGAGTTCCAGTCTTGGAAACTCAAAGGGATCGTTCAACCCTGTCCTTATACAATCACTCTATGGCTGCTACGAGTTGGCATCTGCTCAATGGCATTGGTTTTTTCCACTTCCCTAATAAATAGTCACAATCATGAATATTTCCTGTGGGGCCATTGCAACGACATTGTGGAACCCAGCAGAGAAATAGAGTGTTGTGGGATGGGCAGTTGAGGTCCAAATAGAATGAAGAAAAATGGAGGATGGAGGCACATCTGACTCCAGGTCATTGGAATCATCTTCAGGCAGATGTGGAGTTGGCTTGATTTCCTACTGACTAATGAAGCCAGAAAAGATGAAACACAGCCCCGTCCATGCCTCTGATGCAGCCACCCCCTCTCACCTTGCTGGTTTCAGCTTGAGGCAGAGAGAAAAATCATGGATAAAAGGTCTGTAGATGTGCTTGGTGTGTTTTTAAAAAACACATTGGTCACAAGGTCTTAAGTTTAACTGACTGCCTTGAACACTACTTTTTCACTCATAGGAGCTTCAGTTCTAAAGAATTCACCCCAAATCATGACATTTTTCACTCCTAGAGTAAAGATCTGAAAATTGAGCCCAAGAGAGGGCAATTAGGGTCAATGAGGAAATTTTCAGAAGGTCCCAATTGACTTTCAAATGGGGCATTTAATCAATTTTGTATTTCTCTGAAACTCACTGATTTCCACTATTCCGAGGGCCTCTTGAACTGTATTAGATTTGAGGAGTCAATTGCTTAGGCAGGGCTCATAATTCAATAGGTCCTTAGGTTGTACTTTGCTTCCTTTGACTTCTGGGACTGGCTGCCTTTAAGTAGTTCTGCTCCATGTTCTACGGAGACCCCATTTGCTATGGCCCTAGATTCTACAGCATGATTCTCCTGACACAAAACAGTGTCCAATCAGAAGAGGGGACATTATCAGATCCTAGGGAAAGACTGTCTCCTAAGAAATTCCTCAGAGAGACAAGCCTGAAGAGAAGATCCTTCAGTGCAGTCCATAGCACATGGTAGTGATTTTCTGACTTTGGGAGGCTAGATGAAAGTTCTCGCTAAAACAGTATTTGAATTTTGATATGCAGCCTTAGCTCTCCATAGAACAAAAGTTTCCTCTAAAGGTCATGTGATCTTCCCATGGAAGTGTTAGTAGCCCAGAGAGTTGGGCATTTGTGTTTTCCTGGTTCCACCTGAATAGGGTTCCCAATCATTCTTTCCTAACTATGTGAAGCTGTTCTCGTTAGGCTCATTGGTAAGTCCCATGTGTACGGAACTTCCCATCAGTTTTTAGAGCCAGCAAGTTGTCTACTGCTTTATAACATGTCAATAATACCTATAACTATAAGGATGATGATTCCATCGCTCCTATTAGAAATTAAATGTCTAACAGACATTATAAATCAGGAAGTCTTAACAGGCTATCTGAATGCTCTTTGTAGTCAGCATCCGTTAAGTGAGCCAACTGCAGACTGGAGTGCTATCTCTAGTTAACCATAGTTTAAGGCATTCATCTGGGGGAAATAGCACAGCCAACTGCCTGAGAGGATCTAGCTGTCATCTGTGATAACATGGCGATGCTCAGATTGTTGCTTTCCAACTTGGCAAAAGCCCTAAAAATGTCTATGTCCTTCAATATTGTAATTCCACTTGAAGGATTCAATCCTTAAGTTGAATATTAAGTGCAGAAAGTGTACATTTTAATGGGGACAGGAAATAGAAACAACATAATGTCCAACTGGAACCAGAAAAAGAAGTTCTAAATAAAAGGAATCCAATTGGTAGTTACCAGGCAGATTTCAAAATGTAGCCTTATGAATAATTTGGTTAATAGCCATTTAGAGTCTAGTTCTTTCGGTGTGGATGCATTTTCTTGTTTAGTTTTGCTTTGTTTGTAAGAGGAGCTTCATTCGATCTTTGTCTGCCAACAAAGGGTGCTAGCACAACTTGATTTCAATTTAGAGAAGATTACAAAAGGACCCAAACCTCACTCCATTATAAAAACTAACTCAAGATATATTTAAGACTTAAATGTAAACCCTAAAACTACAAAGAACCTCAATCCAAACCCAGGTGTACAACTTACTGACAGCTGTTAGAATCATGGGCTGTATAACCTAGGAGTCATTACTTTTTTAACAAGGAAAGTGGATCATACTAGTGATACCGTACGAGTTCTAAGTTAGAAAAGATGACCCATTAGGTTTAATTATTAATCAGTATGGGTGCATCAGATTAAGGAATTTGACCCAGATCTATGTTTTAAGTAGCTAAATAACTTGTGCTTCACATGTGCACACCTTCTAAAGGACCATGAATTAAGAGGCAATTAAAAAATAAACGTCCTACCATTAGTTGATTCCAACTCATAGCGACATTATCAGACAGAGAAGAACTTCCCCTGTGGGTTTCCAAGGCTACGGCCTTCCACTGTTTTCAGGAATAGAAAGCCTCCTCCTTCTCCCACGGTTTGTCTGTGGTTTCAAATGCTGACCTTTGGGTTGGCAGTTTTTCTGCAAGGATTCCTAAACTAAGAATAATATTCCCCCCATCTGTAATTTTCTTCCTTTGAAAACTGCATGGTATGGACCCAAGAACAGGAAATAAACAAGGAAGACCTCCTAAGAAACAAGAACTCACTCTGTGCTAGACAGTGAGCGCCATGAGGCTAAGCCTGGTCTTACTGAGTTCTTACACTAACTTTATGTATGTTATGTCATCTGATTTTATTAGCAAACTGTGAGGAATTTTTCACATGAGAAAACTGGGGTTCAAAGAGGTAGCATAACTTGACAAAAGTTACAGAAATTGTAAGAAACAAAATTGCATTCTTTATACTGCCGCTGCACCTTATTGATGGGATTCATTTTTGCATATTATCATCAAATTCATAAGGCTACATTTTAAAATCTGCATAATAACTACCAATTGGGTTTAATTTGTTTAGAATTTGTTTTGTTCTAGTTGCACATTATATTGCTTCTATTCCTCCTTCCCCCAATATAATTGACACTCTTTCTGTACTTAGTGCTCTAGTTAGGATGAATTCACAAAATGGAATTGCAGTACAAAAAGGACATAAATATTTTTAGGGCTTTTGCCAAGCTGGAAAACAGCCTTCTCAGAATTTCCATTTTATCCCAGAAGACAGCTAGTAAATCCTCTCTGGCATTTGGTTGTCTTGTTTTCTCAAATGAATGCCTCAAACTTCAGGTTTGTTATAGATGGTGACTCCTGTCTGGAGTTGGCTGACTTTATTGATGTTCACCGAGTTGAGTTTTGAGCTACTGACCTTGAGGTTAGCAGCCCAGCCTCATTTTTGAGACAAATTCAACGAGGCTTCTCATTCTAACAGATAATGTACACAAACATGAGAGAATAGAAAGAAAGGCTGCTAAAGAAAAAGCAGTGTAAAATGAAAACTGATTAAAACAACAATGGGATGGAGGAAAAGAAAATGGAGAGCCCTGTCAGGAAGCACCCAGCCATGAGGACAGCATGGATGCAAGGAAAGATGCATGAAAAGAGAGAACTACAGGGCTGGACGCAACCAGAGCCAGATTGACCCCATCCTTGGAAGCAGGCGTGGCAGAGAACAGGTTGGGGGAGGGGTCAGCATGCCACACCCACAGGGAGAAAGATAAGAAGGGAGGAAGAGAAAGAGAGCTGGTCGGGTCCCCATGCTGACACACCAGCCAGTGTGGCCATGAGGTGTTGACAGGATTAGATCGCAGGCATCAAACAGGAAAGAACATATCACTCTGTGAGCACCTTCCCAAGACATCCACTGAGGACATGTGGGAGCATGAGCAAGAGCGGTGAAGAAAGCCTATAGTGCACAGCTATCCAAAGATATAGCATCTGGGGTCTTAAAGGCTTGAGTGTAAACAAGCAGTCATCTAGCTCAGGAGCAACAAAGCCTCCCATAAAAGAAGCACACCAACCTATGCAATCTTGAGGTGTTGAAAGAATCCAGTACGAGGCATCAAAGAACAAAAATCAAAATCAATATGTGCCCAGCCTTCCAATATGATCGGTGAAGACAAATGGATACAGAGGAAAACAGAGTGTAGGAAATGGATGGTGCCCAGCTAACAAATGATAAAGTGTCTGGAGTCTT
>PVJH01016738.1:0-49698 GCA_004026705.1 Nesogale talazaci
GTGGACGATTGGAGAACAATAATAGAAGTGGACATGTGAGGGTGCTTGACGAGTATGCTTATTTATATATTGTGAAAAACGATGTATGAGCCCCTAATAAAATGATTGAAAAAAATATGTCACCTGGCATCTAATGATATAATACACTAATGAGAACTTTGTGCAAACAAGTAAATTGTTTGGTGAAGCCATGCTGCTGCTGATGCAGCTACCAATGCCAGAGGATGCAAAGTTGAAATCCACTGCCCAACAATGGCAAAGCCTGAGTTTACTGAAAGTAGGAGCAGGATCAATAGCTTAGCTTTCTATAGGATCTGTTTATTTGGTGTTCTTTGCTAAAACCATAGTGTAAATACCTCTGCAGTACTGAGTACTACAGTACCTCTGCATGTTTTCCCCATTCATTGTTCACTGTTATTTTGTCTATTGACCCAGTGTGTGGAATTTTTGTTTTTTTAAATTGAATCTAATCCACATAAATCCTGCAGTGTTTGCTTTCCATCAATAAGGGACCAAAGCCCTCTTCTCTTTTAGGAAGGAGCCCTATATTATCAAAACTTTGCAATGAGACTTCCCCCGACCCAGATTCCTTCTTCTTCATATAGTTCAGCTTCTCATATGACTGGAAGAAATCCATATTTGTGCTCATTCTAAAGAAAGGTAACCCAACATAATGCCCAAACTACAGAACTATATCTTTGAGAATGTACACAAATAACATTTTGTTGAAGATAACCCAACAACAGTGGTAAAAGGACATTGACAGGGAACTGCCAGAGGTCCACGTCAGATTCAGACAAGGATATGGAACCAGGGATATCATGGCTAAAGTCAGGTGAATTTTTTCTTGCAGCAGAGAATAACAGAAAGACGTTCATTTGTGGGTTACTGACTATGCAATATACCACATGTGACTGTGTAGATCCTAATGAATCGTGGATAACCTTGAGAAAGAATGAGAGTTCTATACCACTTCATTACATTCATGAGGAACTTGAACATGGATCAAGAAGCAGCTTTGAGAAAACAAGGGGCTACTGCATGATTCAAAATTAGGACAAGTGTGCCCCAGGACTACATCATTTCACCACATTTGTTTGTGAGCAAATCACCAGAGAGATTGTATGATATGAGAAAGAATGCAGTATGAAGATTGGAGGAAGACTTATTAACAACCTGTGAGATCCAGATGATACAAGACTGCTTGCTGAAAGTAAGGGGTAATTGAAGCATTTACCTGATGAAAATCAAGGACTTCAACCTTCTGTATGGAATACAACTCAAGGTTAAGAAGACAAACTCCTTACAACTGAATCAGTCAATCGCATCATGGTAAGTGGAGAAAGTTGAAACTTGTCATGGATTTTGTCTTGCTTAGATCTGTAGTAAATGCTCATGAAAGCAGCAGTCAAGAAATCAAAAGATAGATGCATTGCATTAGGTAAGTCTGCTGCACAAGACCTCTTTAGAGTACTGAAAAGCAAGGATGTCACTTGGCAGACAGAAGGCATACCTGATCCAAGTCCAGGTATTTTTCATTACCTCATATGCATGTGAATGTTGGTCATTGAGTTAAAAAGGCTGAGGAAGAATCGATACATTTGAAGTGTGGTGCTGGAGAAGGATATTCGAAGTAGCATGGACTGCTGAAGGACTAATCAGTCTGTCTTGGCTGAAATATGACCTAAGAACTCCTTAGAGGCAAGCATGATAAGACTCTGAATTATATACTTTGGACATGTTATAAGGTGAAGCCAGTCCCTAGTGAAGGTAAAGTGGAGGGGCAGCAATAAAGAGGAATGCCGTCAATGAAATGGATGGACACAATGGTTGCCCTAATGGGCTCAGGATGGCACAGGACAATGCAGTACATATGATGTCCACTGGTTGGAATTTTGTTGATGGCACCTCACAACACCAACGCATATTATTTTTGAAGTATACTGTGGCAGTTATGTGCTTATATTAATTTCATGATTGAGATGTATGGGTGGACTCTAGCCTGTTAATCTGGAGATAGCCATTGAGTAGCCAATGAGGCCTCTATGTGGGCATGGCTTTCTCCTGAGACTTCTGGGAAATCTCGTGATATTTCCCTTAGGAAGATGAGAAGCTATCTTCCCCAGTTGTTGGGAGTTAGTCTCAGAGACGATGAATCATGGAAAAGACAAGCTGGCAGCGTCCAAGAAGCAGGAGGAGCCAGCAGAGAGAACACGCGGCTTTGTCCTGATGGAGCTGGACCTTTGAGGCTGGGGCAGCCACATGGAGGCCTCTGCCAGTGATGAGTTGATGGACCCTGTGCCCTGAAAGTGAGGAGCCATGTGGAGATCCCTGCCAGTACCAGGATTCTGCACCCACTGACCTGTGACTTGTGAGTCGGAAGGAGACTTTATAGACTGATTTCAGGCATATGGGTTAATATCGGACTTATGACTTTGAAGTGGACTGGGCTGGGGTGTTTTCTCAATGTCCTGTTCCTCTTGAATATAAACCCATTCCTTATATCCATAAGCGTGTCTTTGAAATTTGTTCCTCTAGTCTACCCGGACTAACACATATACAGATTGGATAAATATTGCAAAAGGATACACCTGGATACATAGTTTTTCTTGTTTTTGTTTCTTTTTTCTTGTTTAAATTATACAGTGTTTCCTTGTTCTATATGCATTACTATCTCTTGGTCCAGGTACACGCTATAAAAGCACAATGGTGTATTCTGGAATTCCATTCTTAATGCTATGCATAGTTTGTTATGTACACAGCCTTTGAAATAAAACATCAATAAACATCTTTCTGGTTTTCTTAGGTTCCAGCCACTTCAGTATTGATATCACCCATTCCATGTCCTCTTCTGAGTCTGACTTGAATTTCCAGATGCTCCCTTTAGATGTACTTACTGCTGCAACAATTTTTGAATAAACTTCAGCAATATTTTATTTACATGTGATATCATTGGCAAAGTTCGACAATTTCTGCATTCTGTAGGGTCACTGGTTCATTGAAAAGAGCAGGAATCTGGATCTCTTTAATCAGTTGGCCAGCAAGCTGTCTTCCAAATTTTTTGGCCTAGATCATGCTTCATTAGCATGTTGAAACATTTCAATTAGCATCCCATCAATTCTCAGAGTTTTGTTTTTCACTATGCTTTCAACAAAGTTTGGATTTCTTTCTGATACCAGTGGTTCTTAAAATGGTTTTACTTCTTAAAAAATGATAATGACCAATTATTTTTGGTACTGTAACTCTGTATATTCTTTCCATCATATTTGATGTTTCTTGCCTTATTTAACAGTTGTCCATGGAATCCTTCATTGTTTCACATTGAAGCACACATTTGTTTTCTTTAATTCTTTCAGTTTGGTCAGCAAGTTCTTCCTTTTTGGCTTTCCATCTCCATTTTCCCTTCTGATATCCATTTTGGTCTTTCCTTCCCCCACAGTCTTTTTGTGACATCTTGCTCTATTCATATATAATATTCTTTGGGCTAAACCACAACTAAGCAGGCCTTCCATCGTTAGGGTTAAATGTGTTATTTCTGCTCCAGATATGTTCTCTAAATTCAAGCTGTAATTTGGCTCCCATGATTTGTTTTAATTTTCTTTGGTTTCAACCTGAACTTTTTTAGAGTATTTGATATCTGTGTATTCCTTTTAGTTACATCCACATGTATGGTCCACATTTATGTTATTAAAAAGGCTCCTTGTAGTGAAAAAGTCATGGGTCTGTAACATGATCTCCAGATTAATTTCTAATGAAAAAGTCTTGGGTCAGTCACATGACCTCCAGATTAATTTATATCTCCAATGCCATATTCCCAATCATGTTCCTTGATCTTTGATTCCAAATTCCACATTTGGAATTGCCAAATGTTATCAATTAAACTATATCTGTATACTATAAACTGTAAACTATATCTGTATCAATTAAACTGTATCTGTATATACTGTATGGCTGATTAATTTCAGATTGAACATTTCCTTATCAGTAGTTTAGAGATTTATAAATATATTTGCATACTAGTTTTATTAACTGACTTCCTTGTAGGCATATTGATATCATCCTACCAAAGACAGCATTGTTCTTCAAGATAGATCTTGAAATATTCTTTTTGACAGTACACGTGATATCATTCTTCTGGTATTTTATATTCTTACATATGAAGTTTTATGATCATCTGACTGAAATGACCAGTACAAGTTAATTTTAGTTCATTAATACTTAAGTTTTCTAACTTTTTTGTTCCATTTTATTTTTGAGGAATACCAATTTTCTAGACTTATACTATACCTATCCTTATACTTAATATATATAAATTACAGGCAGTGTGTTCCTCAGAGGTAAAGATGGATAAATTTTATTCAAAGTATTTAGCACATGTTATTGGGGGAGGGGTGCTAGTTCCTGGAGATAGCCATCATCATGTTTAGACAAGCGCAAACAACAAAGAGAAAGACCCTCAATGAGAATTTGAAAAGTTCTAGTTTTGAAAATATATGATAAAGTTATCTCTGAGTAATGCATTTATGCTATCATAATACAGACTTCTATTTCAGTTATTAACAAGTGAAAATTAAAGTTGAATGAAGGCTACAATAAAGATTCCTTATCTTATGCTTTGAAGGAAATGATAGAAAATAGAAAGAAAGGTACAGATAATGGTTCTGGTACACAGGCTAGTAGAGATTATTTGCTAACATTTCTGATGAAATTGAGTCATGTAGTCCATCTGCAATATTTAATTTAAACAATAAAAGTAGCAATAATTTATTTACTGATTTTTAAAATTTTTAATCATATATTTCAGTGGATAAAAGTTGTGGTTCTCAATCCTACTTTGTTATAAAAAATTCCAAGAGGTGTAAAAAGCTGTCTAAATGGATAGAGCTTTCAAGTTGTCTAAAAAAATTTACTATTTAAATTTAAAATATTTAAAAGTCTTCCATCATCAGTCTCCAAGCTTCTAAATTACTACCTTAAACCTAAAGGGATTTTCATAGAAAACAATGGACCTTATACAAATTGATTATAGCTGCAATAAACCTAATATTTTTTTCACAGAATAATCCTGCACAAACTTTTCTCCTTTCAATAAGAACTTAGAAATACCTTTAAATATCATTTTAAGGAGAATTAATTAATAAAATAAAACTGTATAACTAATATTAGAATTACAGTGAATAAGATTTATTTAAAAGATAAATATTTGACTAAAACTATAGACACCAACAATAAAAAGACCTATTTATAACAAAGCAGTAGGCTACAAACATAAAAATGTTGCATATATAGAAGCAAATACAAGTTTTTCATAAACAAACAGTAATTTGACAACATTATTACACAAAATAAAAGAAGAATGGTGTGCATCGTTTGCATTGGGTAATTGGTGCCATTGCTCAGAGTTGGCTGACAAGATACTTTATGTTTATATTATGCAGATACAGATGAAAGTATGCATATGATTCTTAAATTCTACACTTCTAAAATTTTTTCAATCTCCATCTGTCTTTTGGGCAATAGACTCCTGTCTATTATATAGGGTTGCAAATGATGTCAATTAGAGAGATTTTTAGAAATAGGGAAAACATCAACCTTGTTATTACTGGGACACAGGCTTAAAGTTGCCTCTTAGCAGATCACAAAAGAAGACTTTGAGGAAGTGATTTATTAGCTTGAATAAAAAAAAATCAGCCACATATATGCATTTTTGCAATATGCTGCTTCAAAACAGAAAGCAAACTATTAGCATTTCAATGAGCAGAGTTCCCTGTAGATTTTCCAAAGTATGCAGATTTGCAGCAATATTTTTATTAATTGTTATGTATGTTTTACAAGTCAGATTAGAAATGATAGCAGAAAGGTAATTTGGGGGAAGGAGGGAGAAGAAATGGGACATCAGGGGCTCAAGTGAAAAGAGAATGCTTTGAAAATGATGATGGTGGCATATGCACATATGTGCTTGACACAATGCATGTATGTATGTATGTATTGTGATAAGAGCTGTAGGAACCCCCAATAAAATGATTTTCAATGGTAAATTAGCCATAAATGACTATGCTGTTGATAGGTGCAATTGAATCAGCTATTTTTAGCAGGCCCCTCCACAGCAGAATGGAATATTGCCTAGTCTGGTGCCATCCTCACAAATGTCAAGCAATCTTCTCGAGGGCGTCCTCCTTTTCATTGCTTTTCTACTTTACTGAACAGATGGCCTTTCCGTGAGCAGTTTCTCTGGACAACCTCCCCACCATATAGGAGACAGTAGCTCACTGTGCTAGCCCCCCTGGAGAATTCGGCCTGTACATGAGACAGATCTGTTTTTTATCTGATAGCTCATGGTACTTATAACGTTCTTCACAATAATGCAAGTGCAATCATTTTTTTCAGATATTTTTTCTCCACCTTTTAAATGAACATGATGCCAATGAAAATACTATGGTGGCATCAGGAACCCTGTACTCATCAAAATGCTATGGTTGATAATTAACACTTTAAATAGAGCTTGCTCTGAAGGTTTCCCCTGTGTTATTCTCAAGAAAAATGCTGCTTCAATGAGCAAAGATTGTGGATTCAGAGGTCCTCACATGGGCTAAATTTCTGGTGAATTCCCCTGTGACCACAGTGTGGGGATGTGATTAACCTTCCTATCAGATAGAATGGAATGTAAAATGGATCATTGTAGATGTATTGTACCAAAATGTTAACACCTCTTCTCCATTTTTGACCAATGGCAAACTTGTTCTCGTTTTAAATATTGTGTGCTTTCTTTGTGATTAAGGTTTTTGTCTATTTTATTTTGAAATTGTTTTTGAATTTTTGGTTTGGTTTTGTTGTTTTCGGTATGTTTTTCTGTATATGAAACACAGAATAAGTAAATTTATAGAGACAGTAACTAGATTAATAATTTCCTATAGGCATTGGCAGGGAAGTTTGGGGCAAAACAGAAACCTAACAATGAATATAAGAAAGAGGATAATGATCTAACAGTGATTGCTGTGATGATAGAAAAACTCTTAATATGACTGAACTATTGAACTGTATGTGAATTATAGGTCAATAAATCTATTTTAAAAATGAGATCCTTATAAAATCCATTTTTGTTTATGTTACTAGTGTTTAGCTGAGTGTTCTATAGAGAGAAAACAAGTGAATATATGTGTCTGTGTGTATAACCATTTTATCAAGAAAGCATTTTATATCAAGAAAACGTCCCAGCCCAACTCAAATCCATGGTTTTAATGCTAGCCAGAGTCCCCTTCAAACTCATAGAAGTGCTGAAGGATGAACTAGGAAGGCGGAGTGGGAGACCAGGAGATCACAGACTGGTGAATTCCGATACCTGGGCTTAAAGTCCATAATATCATAGCACGGAGCTAGCAGCTTCCGGCTGAGCAGATCATGTGGGCCAACAGCTTGAGATATGAGACAATGCACCTCGTTGGCTAAGGGACAGAGAGCTCAGTTTTCCTTCGTGCCTCTGATATAAAGGCCATGCCCACAAGGAGGCATCATCAGGCTGTAATCTGACTGGTAGATGAGACTCTGTCTGTACCGTCACACATCTGATATAAAACCTAGCCATCACAATAGTGTGTATTGGTTCAGTTGAGATGGTTCTTGTTTTCTTTATATTTAGTATGGATTATTCTAAACTGAAGACTGTGGTCTTTGATCTTCACCTGTGTTTCAAGTAATCATGGTTTTCCGGATGCAAGATGGTGGATGTGCCTTCCTCTGAACCTAAGGCCGAGTTCTGTTTCTGATAACCCTGCTTCTTAGGCTATTTGTTCAATATAGAAACTGAGTAAGTGTAGTGAAAGATTACCATGTTCATGCATTTCTGTCCTAATTTTAAACATTAGCATCCCCTTGCTCTGTTAAAGAAATGTGTGATAATTACATAATCTGGTGTCAACTTGCAAAGGGGTGGAGAACAGCTTGTCAATCAGGTCGCCACGTGATGACGACAATTGGAGGTGCCATGGAGCTTAGGTAGCTCACAGGATGCCAGATACACACTCTCTGCTGTGCCTTTCTGTTGATAAGGGGTCTCCATGCTGCCACTGCCACTGGGTCCATAAGTCTTTCCACCCCTGGGCCTGTCATCTTCTTGCATTTGGCATCATTGCATGTGTTTCATGAGTCTGAAGAAGAATTTATAGATTGATGGCTGGCATATGGCCTGATAACAAGTTTATGGACTTGATCTGGATTAGGCTGGGTTGTTTTCTCAGTACACCTTTGTTCTTTTATATAAAGCTCTTTCTTATACACTTATGAGTATGAATTTCTTTCTCTAATTTCTTTCAATCTGGACTAACACAGACTGTCTCTTACCTTGTATACAAGTTCCACATAAGCGCAAAGAAGCAGTCTCAAATTCTCATCCTTTTCAGGTTTATCCCTAGTTTTTATGACAATCAAATGCCTTCTCATAGTACATAATCATCAGTAAACATTTTTTCCGATATTTGTTACTTTCAGCCCAAAGCTATCTGACTTCAGTAGTCATATCCTTCCTCCCATGTCCTGTTTAGATTCTGGCTTAAATTTCTGACAACTCACTGCAGATGTACTGCAGCAATTATACCTTTAATATTTTAACAAAACCTTAATCATATGTAATATTAATGACTATACTACAATCTCCCGTCTTAGTCGGGCCACCTTCCTCCCATGGAATGGGCAAAAATATGAATTTCTTTTTGCTAGTTGGCCCAGTAGCTATATTCTATTTCTTGGCATTGAATTCTGAGTGTCATCATCAATGCTGTATTCTTTTATTGAAGCAATACAATTAGTGCTCTCTCAATTCCTAGAGACCTTTTGTTGTTGTTTTGGTTCACGATGCTTTCAGTCTACCTTGGTACACCTTGGGCTACTTTCTGTTATACCACTGGATCTTGATCCTATGCCACCTGAAAATTGCGGAAGTCTCACCAACTTTTTTGGGGGGGGAGACAATTTTTCTGCATATTCTTTTCCTTGTATTTTGATTCTTGCTTCTTATATCTTTCAATTTTTTGTTCATACAATCCTTTAGCATTGCAACTGAAGGCTTGAATTTTGTTTTGTTTTGTTATTTTGGCTTGAAAAATGTTCACTGTGTCCTTCCCTTAGGCTTTTGCATTCCAAGTCTGTGTACATTTCATTATAATGCTTTACTTTGTCTTAAGAAGCTATTTGAAAAATTCTGTTCAGCATTTTACTTCATCATTTCTTCCATTAGTTTGTTACTCTACATTCAGAAGCAAGTTACATAACCTCCTTTAACATCTCCTTTGAACTTTTATGTATGTGATAGGTAGGTTTATTGTGTCAACCTGATCAATAGGAACATGTGGGATTAATAAAGTTGCAGTTGGATTGGAGAGCAAAGAAATACACGGCTAGGCAAGCCCTGTCTCTCTCTCTCTCTCTCTCTCTCTCTCTCTCTCTCTCTCTCTCTCTCCTCACTCCCTGCAAGACGTCTCTTTTGAGAAGACACATGGCCAGTTGTCGATGGCAGCCAGAATTTTGGAGCCGAAGAAACTGGATAGAGACCCCTGCCAGCACTCATAAGCTTATTTTGCTACGGAATCCACAAGACTTCTCACCCTCTGGTGTATGGTCGTTCTGTATTTGGCATCATTGTATATGTTTTATGAGTCTGATAAGGACTTTATAGATTGGTATCAGCTATATGGGCTAATATCAGACTTACAGGTATGATCTGGACTAGGATATTTCTCAGTATTCAATTGCTCTTGTATATAAAACCCTTTTTTACCCACAAGTGATTGTCTATGAATTTTTTCCTCTAATCTACCCAGACTACCACAATTTAGTTTCTCTTTATTGAATTTTTTTTTTGCCTTTCTTTATGTGTGAAGCTCTTGATGTCATGCCCCAGTTTCTCACTCTTTATATTGTGTATCAAATCTGATGTCGGATAGTTCTCTAAATTCAGTTGAGATCTATTCATGGTGATATTTTGCCCCTGCAGAATGACTTAATTCTTTTTGCCTTCAACCTGTATTTGCATATGGACAATCAATAAACTGCTCCACAAATGGCCCCTTGACTTGTTTTGGCTGATATTACTGAGCACCTACATTGTCTGTGTACAGAGAGGTAGCTTATTTAATATTTGTGTATTTCATTTGGTGATTTCCACATCTATATGTGCTATTTATGTTGTTGAAAAATGACACTTACAATGAAGAATGCCTTGGTCTTGCAATATATATACCATTACATCTCCAGCTTTCTTTTTAACACAAAGGCCAGAATTCAGGTAACTGAACATTGCTTATTTTCCAACTTTTGCATTACAAGTGTCAATGCACTTTCGTCAAGAATTTGATCACTCTCCAACCAAAGAAATTTATAGAACTCTGCAGTTTCTTCCTCATTGGATAAGTTCAAGGTCCTCTGACAGCATTAGCCAAATACAAAGCTCCAGGAGTTGAAGAAATACCCATGGAAATTCTTTGACAGGCTGTAAAAGCACTGAGGCACTCACTTGTCTAAGCCAAGATTATTCTAAGACAGCTGATTGATCAGTTAACGAGGAAAGATCCCAAGTTTTACCATTGATACAGGATTGAGTAGTCTGCTTACACAATTCCAGAAAGAACCTCACAGCAGTGTTTTCTTCCCTTTTTACATCAATCACACTGAAAATAAAAGTAAAATTGCTTCCATTTTAATCAGATTTTTAATTAATGTATAAAGTATATTCTGAGCTTTTACCACAAGAATGACTTCCCTAAATATATGTTAAATAACATTTTCCTTACTTTCTCTCTCTCCCCCCCCCTTTTTATTTCTTTCTTCCAAAACAAGCAAATGAATAAAGAATAAAATTCTATTTTTCGGCTGAGCCCTGGTGGCTTAGTTTGGAGAACTGCGGCCCACAGAGTTGACAGCTCAAATCCAGCAGCAGCTCTCCAGAAGCAAGGCTACTCCCAACAGAGCAGTGATGCCACCAAAACAAAACAAAACAAAACAAAAATTCTATTCTCACATTTTACTTTCCATGAAGAAGGTAAGCATTGCTTAAATAAAGTGACCACTGTTACCAATAAAAGTTGATGCAACAGGTTTTTAATTATATGATTATATATGACCATGTGATCATGTAATGATGACTACTCCTTTAATAATAGTAAATTACTTCGCACATGCATAAATTCTGACATCACATTAAGAACCAAAGTTAAGCAAAGTCAAAGACATACACAGTTGACAGAAGTCTCAAATTCAGAAAAAATGCTTTTAATTAATCTATGAAATCATTGGTCCTCCCCCTCTTCTCTTTTCTACATTCAAGAACATAGAAAGTCCTATATTCACCTGCTTTGGTATCCATGGTTCATCCAAAAATGCCTGGGAAATATTCATGAGATGAAAAACTAAGGTAATATTTATAAATTGATTAGGGCAAAGCAGTCCCTGAAAAGCAACATGTTATTTGCATGGTATTTCATTGTATTAATCATTAAAGATAATTTATGATGTGAGGGAAGATATGTATAAATTATATTCAAACATTACATTATTTTATATAATTCTTCAGTATCTTATCTTGCTATTCATAGGGTTCCTGGAGCCAATCCAAGGAGGAAAAATTTTTTAAAGGTTCTTATATTTGCTATTGAACAATAGCTATTTTTCTTGATATTTTAGTCTTTATTGATATTTGCTGTTACATTGAATAAGCCATTTGGTACCAATTTGCAAATGGACCGAGAAGTTATTCAGAAGGCCACACATTTCAAGGCAGCTTTTGGCAATTTTCTTTCTCCTCATAGCTGTATTGAAGCACTCACGGAACTGCAGTTAACCCAATGTGACCTGAATTAGTTAGTTTCCTTCAACACTGTAGCTCCATTTGTAAAATGAACCAAAATATTAAAAAATAAGCAGAGCATGCATTTTTGATAGGATTTCACATAATAGATATAAGGGACTTTTTAAAATTTCACGGAGAAATGAAATTTCCTGTTAACTTTTTGATGTTTCCAACTGTCATTTATTTCTGCTTATTTAGAAAAACAGGAATTTAATCTTTACAACTTGCAATTATATATGGCAATTAGTTCAGAGATTTTGCTAATGATCTGCCAGAAAAATAACACACTGGGAAGTATTCTTCTTAAATAACTGGTAAGATGGTGAAAGCTGCTTGAATGTCACATTTAGAGGGGATCAAATGCAGTCTGCCAGAGCTGTTCCAATCCAGTCAGTGCCAGGTGAGGATGACCTGAACGGGAACAAGGCTGGAGTGGAAGGCTGACATGCACTGCCATTGAGATGATGTCAACACAGAATGCCTTCCAAAGCAGAGTAGAAGGGCTGCTCTGGAATTCTGAGACTGAAAATTTGTATGGGAATAGAAAGTCTCTGAATAGAAAGGCTCTGAACTGCTCACCTTTCAGTTGGCAGACCCGAGAATGGCTATCCCTACATATCAGGAATAGGCCAGTTGTGTCATCAATACTAATCCAAGGGTCTTTCAAAAATCTCAGGGAAAAGATGTCATTATTTTTTTCATTCCATCTCCCCCTATGATCTTTGTGAATGCACCTCCTGTAATTCCCATTTGTTTATTCTAACTTCGTAAGGGCACTGGTAGAAATCCAGATTTCAATAAAGAACTTTCTTTAGACTGCTTCAGAGTTAGAGGAATTTGATTAGATAAAAGAGTACTTGCTTGTGAATTGAAAGGTGAAATATGGTTTCCACCACACTTTTGAGGGGAGTCAGTGTGGGAACCTGTGCTAGAGTGGATTCTTCAGCACATACTCTTTCTAATATAATCTCCATGATGGCTGGTGAGGGCTACATTTATTTACTTACTTTTGGTTAATTAAGTCCTAAAACTATTTGCATTGTGTCAATAGGAAGAATTAGAGTAAATTGTGGGATTAAAATTTTACCAACCAAATCAGTGTAGTAAGGACAGGAAACGAGGGCTTAGAAACTCACGCTCTTACTGATTGCCCTCAGTTTGAGTGCCCCTCCAAGTGACCCCACGGGACAGACTAGAACTGACACTTTGGGCATGTAGGCCTCTACACCCTGACAAGAGCAGAAAGCCACACCTGTCTCCCATGGAGGAACTGATAGTTTCACACACAGAAAAGCAATTATCAATTGGTAAAACCTACTCCATTTGAATATTTTTAATGTATGCACATTAAATGCATACAATCATAAATTACACCCATGTTACTAAATTTAGTGTCAATTTTCTGTAACCAAACTAAATGGAGTTTTAAGGCATTCATCAGCCATATGTAAGAGTCGAGATAACTTCTCTGCTGACACTGTGCATATTTTGCTGTTACTTGCTTTGTGTCAAAACTAACAGTGCTGAGAAAAGTTTGTTGTGCTTATGCATTTGATTATCAGAGTCCCAGATTATTGCTATTAATCTTTTAAAACTGTCATATATTAATGTGTTACATAAGTTTTACTTTCAGACCTAAAACTTCATATAACACAGGCCGTTTGCCTAAGGCACAGAAGAGAAAAGACCAGAAAAGTCTTTGATACTAGGATGTTTGCTAATCCATATTCATAAAGAAGGCACAAAATCTCTGGGGACAGACAAATCAGGACACATATGGTCAGTTTTATTTATTTGCTTGTTTACTCATCTGCAGATTATTTTAAAAGTTTTTAATCCTTGTAAAGTTGAGTAATTAGCAACCCCCCCCCCAAGAAAAAAAGAACTACATTAAGAGTAAGAGGAAATAGATAAAAGGTGTAATGGTTAAACCTAGTTAATACTTATTTAATTTCCAGTATTACTAAGATGTCTGAGATGGAAGAGAAGATAAGACCACCCACCCGTGGTATTTGCGGGGAATGAAGGGTGTCCCAATGATAAAATCCACAGATACCCAAACCCTTCATATAAAGTAGGATGATATTTAGGTTTCACCCACACACATATAGTTTAAGTCATCTCCCGATGGTTAAAATCCATGTGGTTGCCATTGTTAAGGGTGCCAACGAGAGGCTCCAACCCATAATGCACCTGTACACACCAGAACAAAACACTGCATGACCACATAACACTCTCCTTAATGCCACCACGGAGTTAATCCATCTCATAGAGGGCCTTTTTCTTTCCAACTGCCCTTTCCCTTTAGAGAAAGCCATGTCCTTCTCCTGACAACAGGCCCAAAGTATATAAGGTGCTGTCTTGCTATCCTTGCCTCTAAGGCGTGGTCTGCCATTACCTCTTCCAACACAGAATGATTTGTACTTTCAACAGTCACAGTATATGAACTCTTTGTCTCCAGCACCATAATTTGGGTGAATAGATTCTTTAGTCGTCCTAGTCAGTGCCCAACTTCCACACACATCTGAAGAATACCATGGCTTGGAGCAGGCAGAGTCTTGAGCTCAGTCCTTAAAGAGAGTAACATCCTTGCTCCTCAATCGTCTAAAGAGGTCTTGTGCAGATTTACCTAATGCAATATGCCTGCTGATCTCTCAGCTGCTGTTTGTGCAAGCATTGATTGTGTAACCAAGCAAGACAAAATCTTTGAAACTTCACTGTTTATCGTGATGTTACCTATGGGTCCAGTTTTAAGGATTTGGGTTTTCTTCACACTGAGTTGCATAATCCCTAATACAAGGTAAATTTTATTTAAAGATATAGCATCTGGCATCTTAAAAGCTTGAAGATAAACAAATGGCCATTTAGCTCTGATGCAAGAAAGCTCATGTGGAAGGAGCACACCAGCCTATGTAATCACAAGGCATGGAAGACATTAGATAACAGATAGCAAAGGAAAACAAAACCATACCATTGTGTACTCACCTTCACAATAAAATAATGAAGACAAATGGGTGCAGAAGCAAAAGTGGCGAAGAAAGCTAATGTTGTGCAGCTATCAAGATAGCGTGCCCTGGGTCTTGAAAGCTTGGAGGCAACCAGGGGGAGCACCACCGCCTCTCCCAGGGACACCCCTAATCCCCGGCTTGACCCAAGGGGAGCATGTGGCTGGGAGCAAACGCCACCTGCCACCACCTCCCCTGGGGGCACCCTCACGCCCCTCCGTACCCCCTCCGTGGAGGGGCAGGGGGGAATGCCAATACCAGTACCTCTCCCGGGGGCACCCCCACTCCCCTCCTTGCCCCAGGGGGAGCCCCTGGGGGAGGGCGAACGCCATCCTCCACTGCCCGAAACAGGGGCTACAGAGCTCCACTCCTTGCCCTAGAGGGAACGCTTGGTGGGGGCGAACGCCACCTGAGGCCCCACCAATCTCTGCCCAGAAAAAAATGTCTTGGCGGAAGACCCCTAGAACCCAACAGACCCACATCTGGGTTACCCCAAAACTCGAGCAAGGAGGGCAGCGGGGGTGGCCCTGGGAGAGGCAGTGGTGGGCGGCATTTGGCCCAAGTTATATGCTCCCCTGGGTGCAAGGAGGACAGGGGGGTGTCCCCAGGACAGGAAGTGTTGGCCTCCACAGGTCGCGCCACCCAGATTTCCTCCTTGGACTAATTGAGATTGGTGATGCCCTAGGAGTGGGGTTGTCAGGATCCAGGTGTCGCCCGCCAAGTCTTCTTCTTGAGCAAAGAGGGATTTGAGTTACTGGGGCATCGGGGGTGTCAAGCTCCTGATTTTCCTCCACTCTGGAGACCCTTTCATAAAGTGGGGTTCACTGGTCACCTGGAGATTGGCGTTGGAGGAATGCAGGCCATTTCCGTGTGGTTATCATAGGGCCAGGGGGCAGCGGGAGTGCTACTGGGAGAGGGGATGTTGGCTTGCAGGGATCCCCCACTTCGGGGTCCCCCTTAGGGAAAGAGTGGTTCAGGGAATCACAGGAGTATGAATGAGTGTTCGGATCCAGGGGTCCCCTGTCAAGTGGGTGTTGGGATCTGGGGGTTCCCAGCCAAGCCATAAGCCCTGGGCAAACAGGGTTTTGGGGTGCCCCAGGAGTGGGGGTACTGTGATCCAGGGTTTGTCCATCAACTGATCCCCTTTGGACAAAGAGGGGTTCAGAGTGCCCTGAGAGTGTTGGTACTGAGATCCGGTGGTCCCCCATCCAGCAATCCCATAAACAAGTGGCCATCCAGTTCAAAAGCAACAAAACCCACATGGAAAAAGCACACTAGTCTGTGTGATCACAAAGTGTCAAAGAGCTCAGGTATCAGGCATAAAAGAACAAAAAATAAAATTAATGTGAATGGGGGCAGTATGGAGAGGGGACCTAAGACCCATCTGTAGGCAATTGGACAACCCCATACAGAAGGGTGGTGGGGGAGAAGAGCCAGTCAAGGTGCAGTGTAGCAGTGATGAAGCATACAACTTTCCTTAGTTCCTAAATGTTTCCTGCCCCCACTATCATCCCAATTCTTCTGTATTAATCTGAGTAGACCAGAGAATGTACCTTGGTACAGATAGGAACTGGAAACACAGGGAATCCAGAATTGATGATCCTTTCAGGACCACTAAGAGACACAATACCAGAAGGATAAAGGGAGGGTGGGGTAGAAAGGGAAAACTAAATGCAAGGATCTACATATAATCTCCTTTCTGGGTGATGGTCAACAGAAAAGTGAGTGAAGGGAGACATTGGACAGTGTAAGATGCAACAAAATAACAATAGTTTATAAGTTATCAAGGGTTCATGAGGGAGGGAGATGCTGGGAGAGTGGGGAAAACGAGGAGCTGATACCAAGCAGAAAGCAAATGTTTTGAAAATGATGAAAACAACACAAGTAAAAATGTGCTTGACACAGTGGATATATGCATGGACTTGATAACAGTTGTATGAGAGCCTTCCACCCAAAAAAGATGTAAATACTAACATAGTGTGTGCCTATAATATATATGTACATATTAGAGCTGTATGATACCCCAATAAAAATTTTCTTTTTAAAAAAGCAGGTTGCTGGGCTGAGTCCCGGTGGCATAGTGGTTGAGTGTGGGACTGTGGGCCACAGGGTTGGCAGTTCAAATCCAGCAGTAACTCTACAGGAGCAAGGCTGGGCCACCTACTCCCACCAAAAAAAAAGAAAAGAAACAGGTTGCAGTACAGGACTGATTAACCATTTACTTGCCTTTTTGTCAGAAATGTTTTGGAATCATAGTTGGTGAATTCAAGGTGTTACACCCATTGATTCAGAAGGACTGCTATAATCAATCCTATTAGACAAAAGAGAAATGATTGAAAATGACTCATATTGTCCATCGGAGTTCTATTGGAAACTTGGAGAAGATTGTGTTCCTCCATGGCATTGGTCACATGCTCCAGACACATAAAAAAACTGTAAAAATGGCCATAGAATATTGTCCAAATAATCATATTGCCTGTAACTTATTTATGGACTCTTTTTCCATTTCATGTTATGAAAGACGTGTAACCATCATTTGTGGTAATGATGAGAAAGCTATTTGAATCTTCTATAATAAAGTTTTGTGTTAATTTGTCAGGCCCAGTATTTATTTTTCAGTTAACATTTCTAGGAAAAGAATACTGAAATTACCATGCGCTGCAAAAAAATAAATAAATGTCTTTTGAATGAAGTACAGCCAAAATGCTCTTAAGAGGCAAGGATGGTGAGACTTTATCTAATATACTTTTGTCATGTTTTCAAAAAATATAAGTAGCTGGAAAAGGATATTATCTTGGCAAAGTGGAGGAGTGGCAAAAAAGAGGAAGATCTTCAACAAGATGGATGGATGCCATGGCTACAACATGGTCTATCTAGCTATCATCTATCTAGCTATCATCGATTATCTATCTAGCTATCAAGTAAGAATTGTGCAGAATCAGGGAGATTCTATTGGTCACTATGAATTGGGACTGACTTGAAGGTAACCCTGATCTGACCTAAAACAATGTAATCACAGGCAATCACCTGTAAGCCTCTCTAATGAATGGGACAAGACTGGACTATAGCACCTTTACTCAAGTCATAGCCTTGATGGAATTAATTGCTTTGGGAATGTGACTTCCATCTAATACAAGAAAATGAGGTAACAAACATATTTGCTTTTGCCTTGGTCTCTATCCCACATCTACCTCCTGTTTCAGAGACTTGAGCCAATAGCCTAATATATTGTCTGGAGTCACCAGAGATTGGTCATCTGACCTGCCTACATTTGATTCATCCAGTCTCACTTGTACAACACTCAGTCTGACTGACCAGCAGGCCTTGCATTTACCCCTCTGTGGAAAGCAGCTTGTTCTCTTCCTACCATTCATCGGGCTTTGCAACTATGAGAGTCAGGAGAAGCCTACAGCCTAGCATCCGATCCATGGACTTGGAACCTGACTAGACATGAATTTGCCTGCCTCCAAAACCATGAGGGCACTTTTCTTCATATAAATCAATCAATGTCTCACTCTCTGTCCATGTACACACACACACACACACACACACACACACACCTGTTTGTGCCTCACTGGTTTTGTTTCTCTTTAGACCTCAGCGTAAGACATCATTCAAAAGAGTAAAGTGGTCAAAAGAAATATAAGCATGATGGCAATGGAATTAGGAAACAAAGGGAATGGATGAACTATATGGGTAAAAATGTTCATAAAGTTGTTAAAGAACAAAATAAAAATACCGAAACTATTGCTAGAAAATATATGCTAACACAAAATCACTAACTTGAGAATAGCATCCTACCCCAGCAAATTAATAAAAAATGTATTGTGTGAAATATTTAAGATGAATTAATATAGGGAATGTTCTCAAAAGCATCATGTAGATTATTAATGCAGATTTGTCAACAGAGTATAGACTCCAAATTTTATAGGTATTTTGATTTTTAATAAATAGTTAACAGATATAAGGAAAAAGAATGTGAACCTACATATGACCAAATATGGGACAAATGTTGTTGTAAGTAAATGGTAGGCTATAATTTAAGTCACTGACATTGTGGAGTCTTTTTGTTTTATGTTTTGCCTCAAGAAAAAACAAATATCAGAAATTGCTACCTAGATGGATCATAAGAAAAAATTTAAGACATGAAGCATTGGCTCTAGGACTGTTTATAATGCAATGAAAGCATGTTATAGGAGTTTGGGAAAATGGTACTCTGTATATAAAACTGTTATCAGGGGTAATGTAAACAAGCAGATAATATACCTAGAAAACTTACCTGGGAAGCAGCAATTTTACAGCAGCATTTTACAAATGCAAGTTGATCATTTATACATGTGATAAAAACTATGAACAAAAGAAAAAAGGAGTGGAATTTCTTGTGATCAAACATGCATTGTGGAGGATAAAATATAAAAATTCTTGGACTTGCGAGATGCAGGGTTCCAACTGTTTCTTTTATAAAAGCATGTGTAGATTAACTTGAGAAATGGTGTGATTAACATATGGCTAATTAAGACACCATCTTGGAGCAAAGAAAACATGAAAAGCATGTCTATATCATTTATTGCTGAAGCATTTGGCTTGATTAATGTAGCGCCCACAAAATCTTTCACTTGGACACCTGTCTTACACTATCTAGGAAGTCAGGCAAATCCATTAGAGCCCAGAAGAATTGAAGCCACCTATCCGAGCAACATACAGTGTAGGTGATACAGTGATACGTATACACCTGATATTAACTGCACTGGGAAAGAAGTGGCAGCCACTTCCTTAAAGGCTTCTAGTCTGGAAAGTTCTATGGGGAAGTTTTCTCGTTCTATAAGTTTAAAGGACTTAGAGGTAATGAGCTACAATCATCCAACACACTTCATGTAACATACCATTAGTTAAAAATAAATGCTATTCTTAAAGCTACTTAGAATCTGTATATCCTCTTGCTGTACTAAAAGGGATCAGAGGACGCAAAACTTTATTAAAACTATTATTTCTTTTTGTTTTGTTTTGTTTTTGTTTTGTGGCATCACTGCCCTAGTGGGAGTAGGAAGCCCAGCCTTGCTCCTGGAGGAACTGTCAACCCTGTGGGCCACAGTTCCGCACACAACCACTAAGTCACCAGGACTCAGCAAAAAACTATTATTTCTAATAAGTAATATTTATCTTACTTAAAACTTTTTTGTATTTGTGGCATATTGTCCTTATAATATTGCTGTGAGTTAGATTAAATAGATAAGGGCCTGAAATATGTTTTACTGGCTAGACAACCACGGCAGTTAGAGGTAATTTCGGTATCTAGTACCTGGGAAATATGAGGCAATCTGTGTCTTCTGATTTCAGTGCTCTTATTTTTAAATAGACCACTTTGTTTGAAGATTTGTGAAACATTTACTATGTGAAAGAGCAGCTGAGTTATCTTGATATTAGTAACTTGAAATGGCAATTCAAAAAATTTGTGAGGAAAAGAACACATTTGTGTGTGTGTGACTGAATGTGTGTGTGTGTGTTAGTGGACTCTACAAAGAGCTACAGGTATTATTCACAATTTTTTTTATTGGTTTGAGAAGCTGGTATGTAATTCAGAAATCAAACTTTCATGGCCAAAAAAGCACATTTGTCAACTTGAGTCTAACAAAGTATCAGCATCATCTGGCTTCCTGATTTGTGTCATAAGTGACATTTAAGGTATAAGGAACGATTTCCATCTGTTCTGCATCATACATTCTAACACCTGGTTTTATTTTCATTTGTTTTCATCTCTAGGATTTACATATCATCTGGTATTCTTATGTAGATTACAATCTCCTTGAGGACAGAAATTTACATTTCCTATAACTCTATCCATCATGACTTTAAGAATAAATGCTATGTATTTAATTTACAATGTATCCAATGAACATATTAGACAAATTTTATTTTTGCTTTTTTTGCCCAAATCAATTTGTTTGCTTTTTTCCTAAGCTCTGCAATTATTATTCTGACCTTTAACTGTGCTTAACTCTGTATATTTGTATTCTAAATGGTGTAAATTAATAGCTGTTCTTGTGTTCTATAATGATTGTTCAGAAATTAAATTTTTTTATCTACTTCCAGTTTATAAAACACCAATGTATGCTGAAGAGACAAAAATAAAAACACAATTCATTCATTTTTAATCATAGAATGAAAAAAAGAATGATGTTGGGAAAAATATGATATGTAGAGAATTTAAAATAAAAATTAAAAAGGAAATTATAAAATGCATTTATTCCTGAAAAAGATAATTTTATACTGCTTTATATTCAAGAAGCTTAATTTTGTGATTAACCAAAAAGTTCAAAATGCCAGTGAAGAAATGTCTTTAGCCTAATTAATGTCAAAATTTGGAAATTTATGGTCTGTGCTGTGAATACTGATATTCCTGGTTAAAAATAACTTTTTTAGATTCACTAGAATTTTATTACCCTTCTATCCTACAGAATATTTATCCTTAGTTGAAATGTGCATGAATCTTCAACCTTGACCACTAGTTAAATCCACTGAAAAACTATAACTACATTGTTTCACTCTAAAAGAGCCAAATTTGTCACTATGTGTCATGTGCCAAAAAATCACCTACAGACAAATGGATAATGTAGCATTTTACTTAATTCACTTTCAGAAATAATCACACTTTATGCAAGAGGATTAGACATTTTATATCTATTTGAGTTAATTATTTTATTCTAAATCCTCTAAAATAAAAAATGACATTTTGTGTTCATAAATAAGCTTTCACCTTAGAAGCAAACACAATTGTTTTAATTAGAAATATTGAATTTTAACTTTGAGCAACAAATTGTTTCCTTTTGGCTATTACAAAGCTCTCTAAATCACTATGGTCTCCAAATCCATTAACATTGCATTTAAAAATGAATAAATATATTTAATAAAAATAAATCCTACTAATTGCCCACTAAGGAGGTGGGCAAAGGACTTGAAGAGAAGCTTGGCAAGGGCAAACCCTGAATGGCTAGTAAACATATGAGAAAATGTTCCTGGTCATAGCTATAAGAGAAATGCAAATTGAAACTTTTATATACCACCTAACACTCTCAAAGTTAGCTCAATTCAAACAATCAGAAAGTAACATGTTGGAGGGCCTGCAGGGAGATAGGAACTCTCATCCACTACTGGTGGACCTGTAGGCATGAACAGTCATTATGGACACCAATTTGGTGATATCGCAAACAGATAAAAATCAAATGATGATACGACCCAACAATCTACCTCCCCCCCTACTGTACTCAGACATCTGTGCTCCAATGCTCATTGCAGCACAGTTCACAATTGCAAGGAGTTGGAAACAATCCAAATGTTCATTAATGGATGAATGAATCAAAAATCTGTGGTACATGCATACAATGGAGCCCAATGCATCCCTGAAAATCAACAATGAATGCATGAAGCATATTGCTGCATGTGAAGAACTGAAGGGAATTATGCTAAGTGAAGTAAGCCAACACAAAAGGACAAGTGTAACACGTGGTCACTGAGGTAAGCTGAAAAAATGGGCATAGGGAAAAAGCAACTCTTCACAAACATTCCTGGGTGAGGTCCAGGTGCTATGGCAGAGGACAGACTCAATCCAGGGATACATATGGCAGCTAACTAAATAGGAGGGAGAAAAAAGAGAATAAAACAGAATGGATAGTGGGGAAGCAAGGCACTAACCCATCCAAGGGTAGGGTATTGTGCATATCGGCACAGGCGAGGGAGAGAGAGACCAGACTTCAACTCATGCACCAAGATGTGAATACAACATAGCAGCACATACTAGTGCACCACTAGAGAGAACTGTGGGACAGATGAACCCCTCAGGATCTGTAGTGAGAGGGGAGTTCCCGCATGGGTGGAGGGAAGGCGGGGTAGAAATGGGGAGCCAATTACAAAGATCTACCCATAGCCTCCTATCTGGAGGACGGACATCGGGGGAGTGGGCGAGGGGAGAAGTCAGGCTGTGTAAGAGATCACAAAACAATAATAATTTACAAAGTATTGAGTGTTGGTGGGGGTGGGGACAAAGAAGGGGGCAGAATGAAAGGCTGATCTCAAGAGCTCAAGTCAAAAAGCAGAGATTTGGAGAATGATGACTGGAGCAGGCGTGCAAAGGTGCTTGGCACGGTATATGTATGTATGTATGTATTGTGATAAGCAATGTACAAGCCCCCAGTAAAATGATTAATAACAAAGAGAAAAAAGAACAGAGAAGGAAGGGATAAAAAGTAAAATGGAAATTTCTTCCAACAAAGACTTCAGGACATTTCAAACTCAAATAAGTGTATTAAAATATTTATTGATGGCATTGAAAGGAGACTTATGATTATAGAAAAATCAACTAGTATGTACATTGACTATTGGAATAAAAGAGCCTGAGAAAATAAACATTAAATGGAGGCAAGGAAAAAAATCACTTTCAAGATTAGAATTTACAGATCTCTATAGACAAGATATTGTGAATCATAAATTAAAAAATAATTGCATTCAATTAAAATAATAGAGCTAAATATTTTAATTTAGATTATTTTCATAATGAAGTCAATACATTATGCTCAATTAAAAGCAACATTAGCAACAAAGTCATTCATGTTTCCAGCATTCAGGAATAATCATGGTTACTCTTCTCATTTGTACAATTTTATAAAATTGTGGTCAAATGCAATACTAACTATTTTATTTTCAAACAATGATAGTTACAGCTCTAATACCTGACTTCATACATTTATGAAAATGCAATGTTTTAGTTTGCTGTCACAACGTACATCAGTAATTTGTATTTCTTCACAAATAAATTTACACTCATTGATTTAAAAACTGTCCTCTGAATTTTGTAGTCATATCTATAGATGTCTCAGGCTTCTTTGTGTTAACTATATTATGTCTATGGGTATATGTACATAAAATGTGATAATGTATAAAATGAATATTTTATAAAAAGAAATATTTAGAATAATTTCCATTTACATTTAAATCTATTTTAGAAAAAATCACAGATTATCAAAGCACAATTGTATTTTCAATGATGACAGTGTCTTCCTGAATAATCATAAAAGAAGCATCAAAGAATCTAGAGAGTGAAACAAGCACCATTCAATGGATGCATCCTTCTTCCTCTGGTCATATGTATACAGAAAAACTGCTAATGCTTCATTTAAATCAAATTAGCCATTTTTTTCCAAAATAAGCATGAATTTTTGAGTATCTGAAACTGTTTACCATGAATACCTCACAGAATTATATAAACATATTGTAAACTATTCAATTAAAACATATAAGAAAATTAAACTAACTATAAAAGAATGATTATTTTATACTAGATTATTATAAGAATCTTCATAGGAAATGCTCCATGCACCTCCCAATCCTTTTGTAACTTTGCCTGACTTAATATATAAGGAGAATCATAAGACATTATATGTCTGTTTGCTCACAGTTAGTTGAATAATTCTTTTACTCAAGAGTCACACAATCTATAAAAATGCCAATGACAGTCCAGTGACTCTCCACTCTGATGATAGTAATAAAATCAAATGCAGTGTGCATTTCTGACAAGTACGCTGTAAACTATGTTGTCCACTGAGATCTGAATAGTTACTAATCTTATGATTTATCTATCTGCAATTCATAATTATAATCCTTAGTACAATTTATACTTAATGATCCTGAAATTAAAAAAACACACACTGATAGTAGTTAAAAGGGTTTATTATTTATCAGAGAAGACAGTGGAATGAAATGGTTATCATTTTGCCTCACCATGAGAAATAAATGTGCTAAAATGAAACCTATGAAGATTGAAATGCTTTTCTATGTACTTTATCTAGAAGTAGAATTATTTAATCATAGCCAAATAAACTCTGATTAATTCGTGTAATAATTATTAATAGGATGTGTAATATTATGACTTCATTTCTAAAACAGAATACTGAATCAAAAGAACAAGTTGAAAAGTACCAATTTTGATTATTACAGGATTTTAAGATAAATAGTACAGAACATCTTCTAAAACTGTTATAGAAGAATTATTAACACCAATTATAAGATGTTTTATGTATGAGTTGAAAAAGAAATGCTTTAAGTATGTCTATAAAATATAGCAAAGCACCAATAATATAAGGAGATGGTGAAGGAATAAGTAGTTTGCTCGTGTTTCAAATTAAAATATAATATTAGTTTATGTCTTACCTTTGTGAGCAAAGAATGAATTTTACTTCATAGTTATATGTGCCATCTGATGGACTTTTTTAAACAAAGAAATGATATAAAATGGCAGGGTATATTTTATTTAATAAAATGAAATGTGTCTACATCAGGAAAATTGTCATCGTCTCTCATAAGGTGCTATATCCTGGGAAATGTCTTCACCTTTTTCCTACTTATCTTTGCAATATTATATTTTTGGCACAGATAACACAACTCCAATTTCTAGTAATATTTCTATTCTAAGTATCATTCTCTATGAATTCTAAATTGCTTAATTAAATATAACCACTGTAACTAAAATGAATTCAATATCAATAGTCTATAAACAGTATAATCACCACATGCTCAAGATATGCATATTGGGCCAAAAGATTGTGATAGTGATATACGTACTATTTCTTTGAGATTATTATTAGCCCAGAGCAATCTACAGACTTCCAGTTTCAACAACAATCTGGTTGAATTCAACTCTACTTGCTCTGACTTTTAGAGACTATTTCCCTCTAAGGAAATTACACTCTCCCTTCTGTGGTAAGCATGTAAGTCTCAGTTTGCAAAACCGAAAATAAAATTCTTTTTTTACTTCTTTCAATGTGACATTTAGGTTTTGTGCCAACTTGGACGGACTAGAGTACCTGGGTTCAGTAGTTAGCTCCTAGGTAGTCCCACCACCAGACCTAGCAAAATGCTGTCAACTCCAAACCATCACGGCCGTGAACAGACCATCAGTCGTAACAAGACCAGGGTGGATGTAGTGGTTGTTGTTAGGTGCGACTGAGTCCATTTCAACCCTTTGTGACCCTCGATGCACAACTGAACAAAACACTGCCTGGTCCTGTGTGCTCTTCATGATTGCTCCTCTCCCTGGCACCTCGATGCTGCCACTGTGTTAAACCCATCTCACGGAGGCCCTCCCTCTTTTTGACAACCCTTCTGCAGGTGCTGTTTTTTCCTGGCAACATGTTCAAAGGATGTGAGTGAGACAGACAGACTCTTGCCATCCTTGAATCTAAGGAGCACTCTGGCCTTACTTTGTCCAATGTATTTTCATTGGTCCCTTCAGCAGTCCCTGGTATTTTTCAGCATTCTCCACCACCACCATTCAAATGTAGCAATTCTTCTTTGGTCTTCCTTAGACAAAGTTCAACTTTGTCATGCAAATGATGTGATGGAGAAGACTGTGTGTGGGTCAGGAACACGTTTCGTGCTCAAAATAACAGCCTTGTTCCTCAATACTCTAATGAGGTCTTGTGAAACAGATTTACCTAATGCAACACATCTTTTGATTTATTGACTGATTCTTTTTTTTTTTGACTGATTCTTTTACAAACATTGATCCAACAAGACAAAAATCCTCTACAACTTCAAAGTTTTCTTCATTCACCATTGATGTTACCTATTGATCCAGTCATGAGGAATTTGTTCTTCCCAACAATGAGTTGTAAGCCATCCTGGAAGCTGCAATCCTTGATTTTCATCAAGTGATGCAATTCCTCACTTTCAGTAAGGAAGGTTATGTAATACTACTAGTTGTTAATAAGCATTCCTCTAAATCTTATGACACGTTCTTCTTCATATAATCCAGCTTCTTTGTTCATTGGTTCAGCATATGGTTTGATGGTGAGACCATAAAACTCTGACACACACTCTCCCTCAGTATTCCCTTGTTCTGATCACATAGCTTCCTCTTGATCCATGTACAGGTACCAAATGGGCACAATGAAGTGTTCTGGAATACCCATTCTTCTCAAGGTCATCCAAAGTTTATTGTATTCTACGTAAAAAGTGCTTTTGCATATTCCATGGAACACAAGTACACATATTTCTGGTATTCTCTGCTTTGAGCCAAGTTTCATCTGACATCAGCCATGATAGCCTTTGTTTCACATCCTCTTCTAAATCTGGCCTGAACGTCTGTCAGTTCTCTGTTAATGTACTGTTGCAATTGTTGTAGGATGATGTTTAGAAAAGTTTTATGTGCATGCAATATCGATTATATGACTTTACAATTTGATCTTTCTGATGCATTTTCTTTTTTGAAAGGGACAAAAATGTGTACCTTTTCTAGTCAGTTGACCAAGTAGCTGTCTTAATCACGTTTTTGCTATGGTTCAACCTGATGCCTTTGAAAGGAAATTTCCTCAGGAATAGGGTAGCTTTCTTAGATAGGTGCTTTTTTGATAAAGTACATTTTCTTTCTGCTGAATATCAATTGTGCATTTGACTCTTTCATTTCTTTCTGTTTGGTGTTTAGCCAACAATCTCCCGTATTGCCCACCGGTCCTTCAGTCAACTGTAACCAGTCATCTGACCTGTGGATCTTGATTTTATCCCTTCTGCAGCCACAGACTGTCCCTGCCAACCATAGATATATCTGTCTCTGAAGGCATGAGGTGATAATCTTGTTGCGAAGTATCAACTCCCATAGTTACAAGAGTCGGGAGGGAGCGTCACTATAAAATCTGATCCAAAGTCTTGGAATCTACCTTGCCTTGAATTTTGTCACTCCTGCAACTGTACCAGCCTTTCCGACAAAATTTTCTACATATCTGTATAAATCTGTAAGCATTATTAATTTTCCTTCTTCATGCACATTCATAAGATAGAAAATACTTGACCTTAAACATGTCATATGATTGTCATGATCAAACGATCTAGGAGGAAAAAATTAAAATGCCTCATTTATACAAAACTCATGTGTATTAATATGACACATCTGAATTTAAGCAACTGAGATATTTTTAGCTTTGGTTATAAAATTGTGTCTTCAAGAACTATTGTTAATGTACCATTGCTTTATTTTGTTACTCAACTCTGCTAATATAGTAATGGATTAGTGCTTCATAATAGCATGTGAAAACGCACCTGCTGGTCTCATATAGCAAGTACTTGTTAAATTAAGTTTTATCAGATACTTCAAAATCCATTGCTATTGAGACGATTCTGACTCAGAGTGAGAGCAAGAACTACCTCTGTAAGTTTCCAAGACTGTGACTCTCTACGAGAGTAGAAAGCCTCATCATTCTCACGCCAAACTGCAGGTAGTTTCAAACTGTTGACCCTGTGGTTGCAGCCCAGCATGGACTCACTTTCCCACCCAGACAACACCGTAAAGTCATAATGAAATGACCCATGTTTGCACCTTAATCAGAAAAGGGAATTGCAATGAACTGTGTTGTCCTGGAGTGAAAGCATATATTCTGTAAAAGTAAGGTCAATAGTAGTTATTTGCAAATCCAGACAACTGGACTGATTAGGGAACCCGCAAAATAAAGAAGATCTTGCAGGGCAACAAAGAAGGATGTGAGGGTGATCTGGCTGCTGGCGGCTGTCCCCTTCCTCCCTCACATTCCATGGGCATCCCTCCCGAAGCCGCACACTTGATAGAAGAAGACCTTCCCTGATAGAAGGAGGAACGGCCTTCAGTCAAGGGCATATGAGTAGTTGCGCTCCCCTGCTAGAATACCCAAGCAAGTCTCAAGGTCCATTTGCAGGAGAACGTGGGGTAGTCAAACGTCCAAGACTCCAGACATATCCAAATGAGACGCTGCATGTAGCAGTCTCTCTTCATTTTGAACTCCAAGTTAACTAGAATAATTAAAATTTTAAAAAGGACAACAAAGAAGCATACACTCTTCAATTGCTCAATAGGATTTAAAGTCACAGGATTGTGATTGGATCAAAGACAGTCAGTGGAACTGGAGGTGGTCACCATAAAGAAGGAGCTTACTCAGACTGGGGGGTGCTGTGTGTTTGGCACTACATGACTAGCTAAGGCTACAAAGAGTGTGAACGCTTGTGTTTTCCAGATGCAGACAGTGACCCTACAGACAATCACAGGGCAAACTTTGCTGGGAATATTTTATTAGAAGTTCTTCCTCCTTTCTCAAAGTATACTTTAAAGATTTGTCAATAATGCTGCTATCCTGCACAAGTATCTTGTATCTGTTTGATCACAAAAGAGACATCTGCTAGGAGAAGACTGCGATAACCTACATCTGCCTGAACACAAGGAAAATGACACGTTCCTGCAGCATGTATGATTCTGTTGGTACAAAGTTAAGCACAAAGTAGAAAAATCTGCAAAACATCGCAATGCCATTGAGTGAATGCTGATTCACAGTGAACTCCTGGGAGTTTCCAAGAAATGTTTCTGGGAGTAGATATCTAAGCCTTTCTCTTGTGGAGCTGCCAGTGGGAATAGAAACATAGCTTTCATAAAATAGAAATAACTTTTTAAATTCAGCATGGACTCTAGACTTGTGTCAAGATTTAAAACAGAGTTAAATTTCTGCTTTAAGACTGTTCTAATTACACACATCATTATCTTAAATTTTGTATTTCCATGAACATTTTGGAGACCCTGTATTGTCTATGTGTTTGGTTGCTTTCACATGTGTGTATATTTCTTTACTCCGTGACATAAAAATTCAAAGGATATTTATTTGGATATCAGTTCAATTTAATATCAGTAATCACCTAACAAGATTGGAAATTATTTAAAACTTAAATCATAATTAATGCAAAAATTTATACTATATTTTCATCTAAACCTCTACCATTTCATTTTAGGTGTGCCTCATTATATAACTATATTAAGACAATATATATATATATTTTCTCAACATGTCTCCCTTAATTTGTGAGGTGTCTTTCAAGGCTTCTCATGTGCAATATGACCTCAGAAACTGGAGCTGAGAAAGCTTGATCTGTCTCACCTCCCTATCTTTGAGTCATAAATACAGATGAGAGCTAATTATTCCATTGTATTTACTTATGCTTAAGTTGGCCTGAGTGTTTTGAAAGACAAGAAAAATATTATTTTTGTTAATTTGGGGCAAATCATTAAGCCTCTTCTATATTCTGATCTCTTCCATTTTACTTAACTGTCTGAGGTTCAATTCATTTAATAGAAACAAAAATTGGAAATGTCTCTCTTTACTCTTCATAGGGGCTAGAGTAATTTGGGAGGTGTGTTAGGCTGTACTCTCTACAGAAGCAAAGTCAGAGATGCTTTACATAGAGATGTTTATATCAAGAATGCTTTCAAAAGTTGTCAAAGCAGGTATATCCAGTCCAAGTTTTGTGGAGCAGATAGTAAGCTAGAAGTTTCTCTTGACCCACACAGTTTCCGGGTCTGATGACTCCAAACTGTGTGGACTATTGTTAAACTGCAGGTGAGGCTGAGATTGGCAAGTCAGGTGGCAGCGCTCCGATCTCCTGGGATTATCAGACAAGGTAGTAGGCTCTTGACACAAGTTCAAAAGACTGCAGGTCAATAAACCAGACACAGGATCCCAAACCAGCACTTATTCCAGAAGTAGGCAACATTTCGAAGAAAACTTCCTTTCAATTGTATCAGGGTTGTAACCTGTGCAAGGAATAGCATTCTACTTTCCACAAAGGGTTGGGTGCTCATAGTAGGCAAGCCTCATCATGGAGTTGATTATATTATGTTAGGCATTTCACCAAGCACTAACAGGTCTCAGACACCAAACCATTGAGAATCTTGGCCCAGGCAAGTTTATACAAAGCCTAACTAGTCCACAAAGTATCCTGCTCAATTGCTTGGTCTACAAGGAAATTTCTTTAGTCCTACTTATTTCTTTAAGTCAAGTGATCTTCCAGTGCCCTTCCCCCCTTGGAAATCAAAATATAATTTTCTTTAGACAAAGTAAAGGAGAGAAAATGGAAAGACCAGTAATTGTAGACAGAATGGACACTCAGAAGACATTAGGACTTCAGACATTACTCACCAAAGTAACATACAGAATACTGTTAAAAAATCAAATAAAACCTATTTTGTACCATCCTGCTTAAATTACTTTAAAAATGACTTACTGTATCACATAAAAGTATTTTTCAGGACAAATTCACTTTCATTAATTCATGGAAACATGGAACATACATAGCAGTTTGGACCCATAAATTTGCCTTAGGGTGAACTATGGTGCTGTCTATTCCTATAAAGTTGCAAACCTCAGAAACCCAAAGTGGCAGTTCTACTCTGTCCTTGAGGGCACCATGTGTCATAGTCCATCCTACGGCAATCGATCTGCTGAGGGTGAGGTGACTAACATTTAAAACCATCAGAAGAACCCCGTGAAGAAATATGAAGAAATATTATGAAGAAATGTAATAATACCACTGGGAAGTTAGGCATTATTTTATTTCCACAACCCCATTTTCTGGAGAAGGAGCCCTGGCAGCGTGGTGGCTGTACATTGAGCTGCTCAGGGCAAGGACAATAGTTGTCAAGCCCTACCTGCTCCGTAGAAGAAAGATGGGCTTTCTGTTCCTTAACGGGTTCTGACGCCAGACACGCACAGGGGAGTTCTCCCTTGTTCTACAGGGTCTCTACGTCTCGTCATCCACTCCGTGGCAGTGAGATCTTCTGGCCAGGGTTATGAAAATGCAATCCAAGATTAAGTTGCCAATTTCCTCTTGCTTGGATTCACAATCAAGGCTCACAGAAGCAGCAGTAAAGACATCAAAGGGCAAAAGGCAAGAGGTAAGGTCTTGCACACAAGGTATCTTTCAATCAGGTGTTGAAAGGAAGGTGGATATTCTAAGACAGTGGTTCTCCACCTTCCTAATGCCGGACCCTTTCATATAGTTCCTCATGTGGTGATGACCCCAAAACCAAAGCATGATTTTCATTGCCAATTCATCACTGTACTTTTCTTACTATTACACATTGGGCAAACCCTGTGAAAGGGTCTTTTGACCCCCAAAGGGGTCACGCTCACAGGATGAGTGTCCATGCTCTAAATCTAAGGCACGCCTGACTTGAGCCATGATTTTTTTTCAACTATCTCATATGTCTGTGCAAGTTAGATATTGAATCAAGAAGACTAAAGAAGAATTGGTGTCTTTGAATTATAATGCTGGTAAAGAAGACTGAAAGTAGCATGGACTGTCAAAAGAACACACAAATCTGTCTTGGACAAGGACAGCCAGAGTGCTCCTTAGAGGTGAGAATGTTAACATAGTCTGGAGGTGTCATCAAGAAAGGCCCGTATCATGTGCTTGGTAAAAGGAGGGGTAACAGGAGAGAGGGAGGCCCTCAATGGGACTGAGTGACGCGGTGACTACAGCAGGGGCTCAGACAACACCTTCATGATGAGGCTGCTGCAGGCTCAAGCAGTGCTTCCTTCTGCTGTCCTTGGGAGTCAAATCAGACTCCATGGCACAGACCAATGGCAATAACATTTTTGGATGCTTTAGAGAGTCCTTTCAAAAACAATATAAAGTCATTCATAATTCTGAGTACATTTTAATATACCAATTTATATCAGTTTCTTACATTAGCTATTAAGAGCCTATTAGCTCTTCTAATTCTTAAAAGTCTGGAATAAATACTAGTCATGGCTTCCTGAGATAAGAACATAAACAAAACACTTTAAACAGAAAACTATATAAAATATTGCATACATTAATTTGATGTTTTATGAGACCAGCTGACAAATGTACACAAGACAACAGAATATAAAGACCAAGGGTATTCTCTTTAATGTAACTAACTTTGCCAGCTAGAGACCCATTATAACATATCTTGGCCTCTCAGGGGGAAGAAGGAGCCTGGTTGACGTTATGGGTGGAGAACTGGCTGCTAATTAAAAAGGAACTTGTTCAAACACACCACCTGCTCCACAGGAGGAAGATGAGGCAGTTGCCACCCTTAACTACTGACTGTCCTGGAAACCTTCTATAGAATCACTATTAGTAGGAATAGACTTGATGTCAATGGGGATTTTTTTTTTGAATGGAGAATAAAGTGAGGACTGATTTTAGGGAACCATTATTAGAGCTTAAATAAACAATAAAAAGTTGACCCCTGGGGGTCAGAAGTCGTTAGAGTTTAATGCACAGTGCAGGAAATGGAATTTACTTAGGTTAAACAGCCACAAATAGCTCATTAATTCTCTATACAATCCTTGGTACACACATGCCAGTACTCAATGGCCAAGGGCCATAAAATATTATACATGTGAGACTGAAGTTCTTGAGGCAGGGGCATGTTGACTCTCGGGCATGGCACTCCCCACTGTACCAAGCAACAATACATTTTCTAAATGCACCCAAGTCAGTGTCTCTCTTTAAGTGCTGAGCACAGAGGAAAGAAGGAAGAAGAAAAGAAAGAGAAGAAGAGGAAAAGAGGAAGAAGAAGAAAAGCTTTATCCATACCGAGCAGCCCACTGAAGCTTCATTCATTTTTGCATGACATTCAGCAAGTGAAATAAGAATGAAAGTAAATAGAAAGTGACTTCACAATTAGTATTGGTTTTAAAGAACCAGCAGATTCCACAGGACTGTCTTCGCAATCCCAGGGACCTTATTTCAGATGACCTCTGAAGTTTGAAGAGATGGTTTATGTGCAAAGTGCACAAATTGAGGCCTACAGTATTAGGCAACACAACTCTCCAATGCAAAGCTATGAAACCTTTGCATTTTACAAACTTTAATACAGAAATGCCCTAGAGTGAAATCACATACTCTATAAATATAAAATCAGAGATATTTATTAAAAATCCAGAGAGCAGTCCAGGTTGAGAAATAACCAAGATAATAACATTGCTTTAAAGAGAGTGAGAAAAACTCACATTTACACTGGTAGAGCAGATACTAAAGCTACAAGAGTAGGCTTGGCTGAAAAGTGATTGGAGTATTGGAGGTAGATGATATTAAAATGGGATTCCATGCATATTGGTAAATCATATGTATGTGGTATTACAAAGCCCATTGAAGATATATAATTTTATGGGTATATATGTTTCAGGGTGGTCATAAGATCATTAGGGGCACCACTTTCTAGGGAAAATGTTATTAAACTGAATTATAAAGTGTATCTTTTCCTGGGGGTTAGTTTAGTAAAGATTTGTTAATAATGCTCTATTTCAAGACAACCAGGGCACAGGCTATCACATCCTGCCTCTGCTTAACCACAGAGGACAGACCTGCTGAGAACAGGAAGTGACATTTTCATATGCCTGAGCACAAAGGGACACCGCCTCCTGAAGGTCTGTGGTGCTGACAGCACACGGTCTAAACCCAGCAAAGATAACTAACTGTGAGAAAAGGCAATTTTAAAACTCAGCGCGATTCAAGACTTATGTCAAGATTCCAGCTGGAGTCAAGATCTTGTCTTCTATTGAGCTCTTCTATTTGCTGCACATCACACTCCTCAGATTTTAGACTCTTAGTGTCCGTCAAGCTGTATTTTAAGAAGTAGGATGGATATATTAGAGGATATTCTTTTTTCCCTTATACTTGATATATACACACTGACATATATACATATGCACACAGGCATACTCATGTTTTTATGTGTATAAGCATGTGTACATATTCATTCACTTTTCTTTACAGCATAAAATCAAGACCATTCTAAAGGGGATGTAGTTTATTTATTAAGAAAGATATTTAGAGTAGTTTTTCACATCAGAACTTCATGTTAGCTTTAAATGTCAATAAGGCTATTAATTCAAAATAAAAACAGCCAATTTAAAAGGCAGGACTTATATATACATAGATGACTACTGTTAAGTTAAACATGAACCTTTCCATTAAAAGTTTCAAGGTTGATTTAAAATGATTGGTTTAACAAACTGTCTAGATAATTTGTTGTTGCTGCTAATCACCCATTTTTAGTTCAATTTTTTCTCATCTTTCCATATATATATATATATATATATATATATATATATATATGGTGTAGGTATACTTTATTTCTCTTCTCATTCCATGCTTAAAAGTTCAGCTATTCATTAGTAGAAGACATCTCCATTGTGTTTTCCTCTGCTGTATCCCCAGACTCTAAAACATATCCTGATATACAGGAGCCACTTAAGAAATATATGTTGAATGAATTTAAAATTAATATTCATGATCTTCCTTGAGTATCATATATCAAATAAGTTGTAATACACATGACAATAAGTGCACCATGTGTATGCAGTCAAACATCTATCTAACTATATGTACTTTTAGAAAGAGGAATATTACAGAGACTATTATCGTTAATTGGCATGAAGCCAATATAAATCTTGTGTGCAGTGTTGGACAGCTCCAAAAGGCTACCCATGAGGCTATCTTTCAGAAGACCTGGCACGTCCTTTGGCAGCAGTTAAAGCATTGCACTACTCGGTACCTGCCTTCAGTTTAGCACTAGTTTAACTAGTTTAACTAACTTAACTAGGATTAGTTAAGACTCTAATCCCTGGAGTCTATGTTAGTTCAAATTCTGGATCTTCCTATCACTGTTTGTAATCTTGGGCAACCTGTCTTTCACTGTGTCTTTTACTAGTAATCAAGCACTTACTGGTTTTCCCCTTTAAAAATCTGTCTAGTTCTTAAGTTGCTATGTATTGTACTTGGAAATAATAAAATTTGACTAAATTCTTAAAAGATTTACATAATGTAAAATAGTAGATATTAATAAAATCCTTTTAATTTCATAATTTTTCTAACCTTCAATATAATTATACCATTAAAAGCACATATTAGATTACTTGCACACCATAAAATCGCTAATCTAGTCACTCTAAAAATATTGTAACTATATTAAATTCAGACTAAGAGTTTATGCTGAGCATTCTTAACTTTGAGTCCTTTACTTGGGGTTTATACTTTTTCTAAAAAAAATGTGAGTATAAATAGCTTACTTGAAAATATTAAAAGCTCAAGGTCCTTTGGGACAGATGGATAATTGTGTGAAAGCAATTTAAGACATCACGCTTAGAGTTTTCAGTTTGCACATAACTGGTGATTTTTAAATTGTAGGACATTTCCATCTTTCCAAGGAAAACTGTTGTCAGCACCTCATTGAAATACGGTGTCTTTAAAAAAAATAAATTATGCAGTACTCTTTAATCCTTATTCCTATGTTAAAGAATCATATGGATGACTGCTGATAAGAAGAACCTTGAACCACATGGCTGACTAAACATACTGACTAAACTGACTAAACTAGAAAGTCAGTAAGTTCAATTTTTGGCTCAAGGGAAAAAAAAATCTTCAAAAGAGAAAGACAGTACTGCTGACTCAATAAGTCTTTTAACTTAAGATTTGTCCTCAATTTCCTAAGTATGATTTTAAGTTAGCTAAAATGATTTAAAAAATATTATAGGCTATGTACTATATGCTGAAGCACATATATAATGTATGTAAAATGCACTCATTCATGTCATGCTTGAGAAGCTATGGCATTCTTTTCACATACATCCAGCTATTTATTTTTAATTAAATGCATCCTTCATCTTCCAAGACAGCTATAATTGACTATATGCAATATGGTTGCTTATGAACAGGTTTCTATCCTTCAAGGTTAATGCATAGATAACTCAAAATGAATATACTCTCTAGAATGACACACTGGAATCAAATATATCTGTTTTCTCATTACCTTAAACAATTACCTAGCCTCCCCAAAACATGATATATACAGCAATGTAGGGGGAAATAGAAATGCAAACTGTTCACCAAGATGTTGAATGTATATGAACCATCTACACAGTACACTAAACATGGGATATATAAACTCCTGTCACATCTTATTACCCTTTCATTTACTCAACTATAGTGTATCCAGTATAAATAGCTTGAACTCCCTGTTGAAAGTCACACCACTAATAAACATCAAAGTTAAGAATTAAATTCAGGGTGTATCTCTTGAGATCTCAAATTATTATCCAACTTTGTCAAGTTCTAGAATGCTTCTTTTTAGTGGGAAGAATAAATTAATGTCCATAAGAAAGAAAGCATGGTTTTTTTTGTTCTTCTGGATATTTTTCGTATTGTCAGATTGCACCCTCTCAAGAAGCAAACCAATGACACTTGTATGTATTATATATGAAAGGAGATCAATATGGAGACAAGGCTTTTCTTGACCTCTGAAAGTTAAAAGCCAGGAAGCAGTATGATGTTGTGGCGAGAACTAGAGGCACAGACTGGCAGATACAGAGGTATTATGAATCCGAAGTTGAACAAATGAATCTAGCACAGGTAGTCTGCTAATGGCTCCTGGAATGTGCAAGTGATTTGAGATCCAGCTCGGGCAGAGCAAAGTACCAAAAATAGTTCAACTCTGTGTTGTCTTTCTCTCTTACACAAAAGACCACACCCCCAAGGAAGGGACACCAGATTGAGACCTGACTGATCGGTCAGACTCTTCCCCTACCTTTACTCAGGCGTGTCTAGTTGGCATAATTCCTAACCTGCACCAGTACTCACAATGATACTCACATTGAATACTGAAGGGACTTTAAATGATCAAAATGGTAATGTTAAACAATTTAAATAACACCGGTGGTTTTAATAAAAAAGTCTGACCCTAAAATAACTCAAGAAAATGGTCACAGTGAAGATAACCACATAACTTTGGAATTGTGCTGCTAGTTCCTTAGGATTAAAAAAAATTAAATCAGTGTCAGAAAGAAACTTCAAAAACAAGTTTAAAGAGCAATCAAAAACACTTAGAAACTGGTGGCAAATTCTGTTCCAAATCAGCTGAAACTGAAAAAAGTTTTGTTATTCAATTTATGAGTCACCATTGGACCTAATACATGCCATTATTCTGACAGAAGAGTGAATTTTATTCTGCACTAACTGTAAATTGGACTAAATTGGAGATACATGGATATTACATAATAGTGTGATTAAATTCGCATTTATTTATTTATATTGTCTTCTGAAACCACCTATCAGAATTAGCAGACAGACGATATAATCTATCCAGGAAACAAATACTCTCTGTGCATATTTAACTTTACAAATAAATATAACAAGAATTTATCCTTATAAATGGTGGTTCCAATCATCCTATCTTAATGTTCTCTGACATTATAATCACCAGACATTTGACAGAGCATCCAAAAACCTTGCGAGGTGGTGCTGGTCATAGGCCTTCAAGTGGTTGTTACTCAATGCAATCCTATGTACAATGAAACACAATACTGCTGGTCCTCACAATTGTTATCTTGTCACCACCGTGTCCATTCCCATTGTCCCGGGTCTTTCTCTCTTTCACTGCTCCACTCTGAGACCAAGCATGATATCCTTCCAGGGCCTCTGCTGAAAACATATCCACAGTACATTAGATTCTCATGACTAAGGAGCTTTATCACTGTACTTCTTCCAGGACAGATTTATGTGTTTTCTCTGGTCAGCTCATGTTGCTTTCAATATTCTTCACTAACACCAGAATTCAAATGCACTGATTCTTCTTAATCTTACTTATGAAGGTTCAACTCTCGCATGCATATAAAACAATCGAAAATGTCAAGGCTTGGAACAGGGGCACCTTAGAGCTCAAATTTTTCTTTTCAACACTGTTTAGAGGTCTTTCACAGGGTATTTCCCCCAGGCAATGCATCATGTAATCTTTTGAAAGTTGCTTTCATAAGAATGGATTGTTGATCCAAGCAGGAGGCAAATCATTAACTCCTTAGTATGATTTTTAAAATCTTCTTGGGGTGATTATAACTAAGTATCACTAACTAAATAGGTAAGTGGCTGCTAGCATAAAGGACAGAGAGAAAATAAACTGTCAGGAAGCATCACCCTATAGATGATATCTATGTGAATGTGTATCCATTACAGATACAAATGTTCTGTTGATGAACTTCAGATACGCCCACATGTAATAGACAGACAAGATGTTATTAAGATTAACTATATGTCCATTTGCACAAAGACTTCAATATTGGTGTTGTAGGAAACTGTGTCACTGTGTTGCTACACAATTGTTTGAATATTTTTTGGTCAACCAGTGTTAGTAGTGAAATACAATATATAAAGTCAGCTGATAAAAACAAAACATAGCGATATGGTATTTTTTTTTAGTGCCATCAAATTGGTTCTTGCTCAGAGTGACAGCGGGCATAACAGGAGGAAGCATTATTTGGTTCTATACCATCATCATTCATAGTAATATCTCATCCCATTGTTGCAGCCACTGTGTCAATCCATTTTCTTGACAATCTTGCTCTTTTCACTGACCTTCTTTCCTGAGCATGCTGTCCTTCTCTTGCGAGTGGTCCGACCTGACAACATGCCCAAAGTTCCAGAGACAAAGTCTCAACACCCTCATATACTGGGTTTACTTCTTCGAAGACAGATGTGTTTGCTATGACAATCCACGGCGTGTCCCAGTTTCTTTGCCAACACCACAATTAAATTCACCAAGTCCTCTGGGGTCCTCCTTAGTCACTATCTGACTTCCCCTACATGTGAGATGAATGGAAATACATGACGTGGGCCATGCATACTTGAGTCCTTTAGATTGAAATTCTTGCTTTTCAATACTCTAAAGAGACTTACCACAGCAGATTTGCCAAAGGCCATGTCATTTGAATTCTTCCCTGATTTTTCTATTAGCAATTCTTTGTGCTTCAAATGAAGAACATGCTCTATAAATTTGGCTTTCTAACTCCAGGTCCTCATGCACTTTGTCATAGTACTTTACTTTGTCTTCTTGAGCTGCCCTTTGAAGTGTTCTATTAAACACACACTTCTTCACTTCTTCCATTTATAGTAATAGCTATAATCCCATAGCAAGCTTCATAGTCTCTTCTGACACCCACTTGGATAATTCCTTTCTTTCGTTTAATAATCTGTGTTATTTGTGTTTTATGCCCTTGATTTCATTCCAGAGTGTCATCCACAACTTGTCAAGTCTATAATTAGAGTTCAATATGGCAAATCCATTTTGAGATATTCTCAAATTTCAGGTAGTATATACTCAAGCTCTTCTTTTGACTTTCGTGGACCTGTTTTCACTGTCTTCAACTTGGACTAGAACATAGAATATGTAACTTGATACTCTGTTCCTCAGTCAGCCCTTCACCTCACATTGAGCTTCTTCATTGCCTTAGCTGGCTGAAGATGCTTATTCAATTTCTATGTATTTCATCTGGGGAGGTCCGTGTGAATGGTGATTGTTTATTTTGTTGAAAACAGTTATTGGTAGTGATCAAGCCATTGGTCTTACATAATTCTATCATACAATCTCCAGTTTCATTTCTTCAACCAAGATTGCATTTTGTAACTATTCTTCCTACCTAACTTTCATACGCCAATGGTGAGTATCAATACATCTTTATTGCATGTCTGATCAATTTCAGATGGAAGATATTGTAGAATACATGAAACAATAAAGCAAGTGCCTTATTGTTTCATGTATAAACTTGAATAATGCATGCATAAAATTGGAATTACTTATAGGCATAGAGAAAGTAGCCAATCACAGTTGGATAGCATGATGTTTCCAATTAGATCTTTAACGTTCTTTCTAATGATAAATTTAATACCTTTTCTCTTGCATTTCTCACTCCAAATCACAGTAAACCAAATGAGTCTCCAACTCAAATTAGTTATTATCAGTCAATTTTAGCTCAATAATGCCTAGGATATTGACTTTATGTATTTAATTTTAATGACTTGCAATTTCCCTAGACTTAAACTTTATGCATTCTGTGTCAAAATCAATGGATATTTTCAGTGGTTTGTTCATATTTGGAGTTATCCCCCATCAGCAAATGACAATCCTGGGAGTTTTACTCTGCCCATGTCATTATGGTCAACTCTACTATGAGGAGGCAGCTTTTCCCCAGTCTTGTTTTGGGTGCCTTCTAACCAAGGAGCTTATTTTTAGCAATTATATTTTTTAATGTTCTTCTGCTACTCATGTGGTTTTAAGTAACTAAATCCTCATAAATAGATAAATTTTACTCTCTTCATGGCTTTTCTTAGTCTGAAAGCTGTACTAAATACTGTTCACCTTGAGTAACCTTGCTGGTGTAGTGACACCATGACATAGCTTCCAATCACACCAACATTCAAGCTACCGCAATACAACAAACTGACAAGTGGTGAATACTGTATTGTATAGATACAAATTATCTCCATGTTTGTTTGCTTTGCTATAGGTTTTGAAGTAAAAATATTGGTTAGGCTGTCCACGATAGTGTCTCCCTAAGTCATGAACTCAACTCTTCTTCATCTCTCCTTCTAATGAGATATCTTAACCTTTAGGGTAAGAATATATCATTAATATGCTACTCAGCCATAGTCACCTAGTCTGTTCTGACTTATAGCAATGCTATCCAGGATTCCTGAAGCAATGAACATCTTTACAGGTACAGACCACCTCATCTTTGTCCTGAAAAAAATAGCTGTTGCCCTTTCAATAGTTACCAGACAGGGATGTCAGGGCTTCCATTTATATGTGACAGAACCCACCCACTGCTAGGAAGTCTATTGCAACTCTTAGCAATCCTACATAAAGTTCTCAAGGCTGGAAATCCTTACTGGTGCAGTCAGGTTTGTCTTTCTCATAATATTCCACATAGTGTTCCATTAAGATATTAATTACTATGTCTTTATATATACTAGCATTTTCCCCCCTTAGGGATGTTGTTAATATTCTCTTTAAAAGTACCACCAGAATTTAATGGGACAGTGCCAATACCATTTGTTCTTAAAACTGTATGTTTAATTGCGTTATATGTGAAAGTTTTCAGCAACACATACACAAAAAATAATATTTATAAAGTGCCATTGGAATATTTCCAAAATAAATACACAACTGCAAATATTTAATATTTAAGAGTATTCATAGTGCTAATCCATTAAAGGAGAGAGAATAAAACTACACATAGTTTATCTGTTGTATAATAAAATATATTTTGAAGGAATTCTCAGATCAATAAGACAGCTTTAGTTATATCTGCAATTCCCAATACTTATCTACCCTCGGCAACAACTGTCTCTAGTGGTTTTCCCTGAATGGACCACTTGGACCCAGGCTTCTGGCTGCATGCTGGAGACCCAGGCTTGATGCTGTGGAACATTGGGACATGGAAACCTGGATCTTTGAGGAGCATAGCAGACTCTAGAGGCACATCAGTGAAATCCTGAGTGAACTGGACTCTACCATCGACAAACTTGTACTGGAGGACTTATGTCAGAAAATACCTGATGTCTGAGGAAGCAGAAGAGAATGATACCACGAGTGGCAAACTGTTGATAGGGGATAAACATGGTCCTGCCATATCAATGCCCAATATTCTCTATTGAGTTATGAATTTTTCTGGCAAAACTCTGACAGATATTCTCAATCTTATTATTATAAGTTTGCCTGACAGTTAACCCCCATTGGCTGTGTAAATAGCATCCAGCAATGAACTGATTGATTCTGTACAAGTGAGTAATTCAAGTACTGTGATATGGAGTTGGCCTACATGGGTCCCACATCTCTCTCTCAACAGGGAAAATAGTGCCAGGGTTAATCAAAAATTAATCAAAAATAATACTAACCAAAGTCTGTTCTGATGACTGATATGATTCTTTCCTATAATTTGACAAGGAGGTTTTGAAATGGATCCAAGGCAGAGAAAATACAACAAAAAAAATACAAAAGCATAGATCCAGGAATGGATCTTGAGTTTGCACTCAATACTAGCTCCACCTAAAGAAAACTTAGTTCATACATTATGACCCCGCTCGATCCTCGCCCTCTGGAAGGGAACACAGAAGATATGGATGACATCACAAAATATGGCAAAGAAATTAAATGGTGCCTGGGTATCAGAATAAGTTTCTGAAATCTTAAAGGCTTATCTCCAAACAAGCAATCATGTAAGTGAGATGTCAACTGAGTCCAAATGGAAGACTCATACCATCATCTGTCACTGAAGGAGTGGAAGCCATACAATACAGAAGCGAAAGAGGAAGTGGCATCAGAGTCTCAATGGTGAGAATCCTGGTTGCGTACGATTTTGGATGACAATGGTAGCCCAACATACCATTGTGGGTACTACATAGGAATTGAGTCCCCGGTGAGCACACTGTATCCATTGATGAGGAATGGGAGGATAGTGGTCACTAAGATGAATATAAAAGATCAAAGGCATAAATCTGACTTGAAAAGTTAAAACCTGTCAGTTAAACTGTTTCTGAGGTATCCTGGACCTCAACATTTTCTCTACTTTTGTTTGTTCACATTAGGGTTTTTCTTGGAGGTATTATGTCATTGGTGATCAACCTCTGAAATTGTGATTTTTTTCCCTGTTTTTCAGTATATGAAACCTGGATGTATGAATAGATAGATACAGCAAGTAGAATAAGGATTTTTTTGGGGGGTGGAAGTGTACAGTGGCAGAGGAGATCGGTAAAATGAAAACAGTGTCACGTAGTCCAAGAAGAAAAAGAATGTTTGTTGCATGATTCTACTTGACATGATCGAACTATGAAATGATATATGTCAATTAAGTCCCAAATAATAGTAAATTTTAATAAATACATAACTAAAATGATGAACAAAATACTAAGACCAAATCAACACAAAAATCAAGCCTGAAGCATAGATTAAAGCTTTTGCATGCCTAAACTTACAAGAAGCTACATAAAAAGATTAACAAAATAGATAATTCATCAAATTCAGTGTACTCTCTATTATGCTCCTCTTCTGCTACTAGGCATTGTGATGAGAAAGCATAGTTCTTCTCCCTCAGTACGAAGTAATGGGAAGGGAAGAAAAGGGTTAGCAATATCATTCTAAAACAAACATTATTCTAAAGTTACTGCTGTCAACATCACAACAATTTTAATTTTTGAAATGCTCGAAATGTTTTCTGAAACAATCAGAGTATGACTTTCCCCAGAAGAAACTTGAAAGTCCAATATAGGCAGCGGAAGGCTTCCAAACACAAGTCATGCAAAAGAAAGGGAGAAAAATAGAAAGGAGAGCTGTCCTTTGGGGTCTGGATGGTAAATAATATTTTAATCAATAACATACACTAGTTACCTAAAAAAATGAAAATCTGAATATATAAGTTAAAAGTACACACATGAGAGAATTTCCTCTTCATTTGGTCTGAAACACATCCTAGTCAATATATTAAAATTTTAAATAATTATTACCAAATATTCAGTAAAAAAGTCAAATAAGATACAAGAAAATATAATCAAGATGATATTTAACCTTTTGAAAGCAACATTTAAAAAAGCAAACTAGAGTAGTGTTTTTAATCAATATAATAATGTGTAAATCATTGATTTTATATTTATTCATACTCCTTAAATATGGAGATGGGAGAGAAAAAATTTAAATATACTAATTTAAGAAATCTCTACTAATGGAACATTCCTAGGAAAACTAAATCAAATTCAATCCAATCAAGAGATGCTTGGAGACATTTTAGTACAAGGACTGATATCAAATGTTTCAATTTATATAACAAATTTGATGCTAAAATAAAGGGTTTGTGTGTAGGGGGGGTGTTCAGAATAAAGTGCAAGTGGATAAATTCTGAATGTTGTGAAGTAGAATTCTTTTCTTTTTTATTTAGTGAAGAAGAAATCAGAACTACTGAGGAAATTAGGGTGCACTCACGAATTATTGCAGTATGTCTCAAATAAATAAAAATATCAAACAAATAAAATTATATCATGAAATATTTTTGATGTTAGACAATGTGAGAATTAGATTTATTGTTCCAACTAGGCTCCCACAGGGACATTCACTCAGGTTGCAGATTGATTGGAGGGCAACCAAGATAGATGGTTTTCTGAGGTCAGCATCCTTCTCTCTTTTACCCTAGTGATGGGACCAGTGTGCTCCTGCCTGAGCCTGCCCTATGCCTCACCATGTGCTGCACTACCAGAGGACCCATCCATCCCACTGATCATGTCACCACGCTGTGCATCGCTAGAGCTGGAGGCCCAGACAGGATTTGCTTTGATGCACTGGGGCTGTCGCCTCACCCAACTGTCCTTACTGTCTGCAGGTTAACTTTGCTCATCTCGCCTGAGGGCAAATTCCCCTGTGTACTTCCTTGACCTTGGACCAGCTCTGTTTGGAGAAGGAGTTAACAGTATGTTAACTGTTCCATGAAATGAGGTAAACCGCTAGATGGGCCAATTAGGTGTTGCATTCCTTCTCATTATGTAAACCATATCTATCTAGATCTATGTATCTATCTATCATCTATCTATCTATTATCATAAGTGTCTTGTATTTGTTTTTCTAGAGAACCCTGCTTAACAATAAAATTATAAAATATTGCAAGAGAAATTAAACCGTACATATCAGTAAAATCAATAAAAGTGAATGATTTTAGATCATCAATCACATTTTTTCAACATGCGCAGATAATAACACCTAACTATATAATGTATAAGACCAGACTCAAAAGAAAGGGATTTATAATGAAAAACTTCAATAGATAAACAAAATTATACCAGTAAAATGGAAAAGATTAGGAAACAAGCAGAAAGTATAATACCATATGATATGTAAATAAAATAAAAACATTAAAAATAAGAAGGGGCATATTTGACAGTTCTATTGACATTTCATCCATGTATCACACCATTTAATAGTTCAATCAAAGAGAAGAGTTGTATAATCACAACCACAATCAATTTTATAACATTTTTTCTTCCTTGTACTCATTGTTATTAGTGTAATATTTTAATTGTAGCAAAAATACACAAAAATATTCTCCAATCCAACAACTTCCACAAATATAATTTAATGGCATTGATTATACTCTTCATGTGGTGCACCATTATTGATATCCTTTTTCAAATTAGACCACTGCTGTTAACAGAAACTCAATGGCCTCAAGCAAGGGTTTTCCTCCTTTATCTCTGGTAACCATTGGTCAATGTTGGTTCGCTTTTTTCTTTTGTAGGTTTCTTGATATGCAATTCATATACCATAGTTAAGGTGAAGTTGCTTTTAAAATGAGTTGTGCATTCATCATCATCATAATCAGTCAGGTGTTCCCTCTCTCTTCACACGTTTATTGTTTGCTCCCAATTCCTATCACTTTCCTAAATCTTGTCCCTGATAAACCAGTGCATCAGCCATTGTCTCAATGTATTCCTTCCTTCCTCATGGAAACCCAACATAGACAATAAATAATGAAGCAAAAAGACAATAAGAATAAGATGATAAAATAAAAGTAAAGTAAGAGAAAAAGTCACCAACACTATTAGAAAGAAAAAGATCAAATTTATATTGTGGATCAAATGAGAAATATTTAATCCTAGGGCCAATTCAGGCAGGGGCTAGAGGGAGGTCAACTGAGAATCAAATCCTACAGTTTGGCCTACCATGATTAAGTTTACGATAATCTCGGTCTGACAGTGAAGCTCTTTGGATCCCTTGCTTCTGACCAGAGGGGATCTGCCAGAGGCTTAATCGCACTAGATAATCTGAAATGGATGTAGGTCTCCCAATGTCTTCCTTAGCCTTCTACAAATTTGGGTGTCCATAATTTAAGCTCTGCTATTTTCCCTTCATCATATTTAGATTTTGTTACTGTCATCTTTGGATCACTTAGATGATTGCTGGTCTGAATACAAACTATTAAGACCCAAACATGATTCCAATTTATAGCTGTTTTTTTTTCAGTACACTTTTCTGTAACACCCTTAAATTCTGTGATCTCCTCATGAAGGTGATTCTTGAGCAAGGCCATGTCATAAAATCTGACTCTTCTGGGATTGAGACTAGAAGTAAGCGGGGACTCAGAATCCATCTGCTTGTCCACAGGTTATAAATGACTCTTCCTTACTTCAGTGGTCTTAAAATGAATTCTGAATTTTGTCTTATAATGACAAAAACAAAACCCAAGAAGAACAACAAAAACACCAACACAAACAAACAAAACCTCAAAAAGAAAAAAACCAGAACAAAAAACGTTGTCAATCAAGCTCGTTGAGTAAAAGGCCACTTCATCGGTGGCATCAATGATTTATCCAACGGCGTAGATTTCAAGGGGCTGCTGACCCGAGGAGGAACCCTGGTGGTGCAGGAGTCACCCAGTGGGCTGAGATCCACAGGGTCAGGGATTCAAAACCAGTAGCAGCTCCAGTGAGAAAGCCTGGACTCCTTAATCCTTACACGGCCACATTCTCGAAAACCACAAGGACTCACTATGAATCAGTATTTCCTCAAGGGTCATGAGTTTGGATTGGTTGATCCGAGGATTTCATGCTAGCCTCGTCCAACTGTGAGCTGCTATATTCAGGTTGTTCCGTACAGATTAATTTCTGAATTGATTGAACTCCATTTATATTGAGCTTAGAGGTTGAGGGGAAAGTTCACTGCTACATTTCTTACAAGGGTAGACCCTTGCCTAATATCTGTCACATTAGGGGAGCAATGAGATGTCAAGCATAAGGTGGTTCTGGTTCCCTTTCATTAGATTCCCACTAAACCAGGGTTCCCAACCAAGATCCAAGGAAAGAGGAAATCCAGATCTTTCTTGACAGAGAGGCCAGTGGTTTCCAATTTGTTGATCTGCTATGACATGTAATGTACTTTGTCCCTCGGGCTCCTGCAGGTTTCTCACAGTCGGATCCATGAGTATACGTAAGAACAAAGGAGAGCCACATAAATCCTGAGTTGATAGTTGGTTTTGGAAGGATTTGGGTGACCTCATTGTTACTTCCTAGGTCTCTGAAGAAAGAGACCTGGTCACATTGTGGTCTAGACCTTGAGCTGTTAACTTTGGTAGTTCAAACCAGTGTCACTCCTCAGGAGAAAGAGAAAGCTGCATCTTTCTGCCTCTCGAAGGATTTGTAGCAGAAACTCTCAGGGGCAGTAGAACTTTCTCCTGCAGGGTTGCTGGGACCCAGAGTCCACGAGTTGGCAGTGTGTTTTGTTTGTGTGCTCTGCAAGAACCCAACATAGAGAGACTCAAGAAGCAAGGAACACATGGATCTTTGGGGTTTGGGTTTCTTAGTTCATTCTTCAGGAAAAGAAATCAAATTTCCTTAGAGAAATAGTTGACTCCAAGGGCGGAATAAAGGAAAAGATGAGTTTGATATATTCTGTGTGGCAAGGAAGTTAATTGTGCTCAAAATAAAAAGAGGACATTCCAAGAAGACAAAACATGTTCTGAGATTCATAAAAACTAGTGAATTTATATATATATATATATATATATATATATATATTTCATTTGCTCTTCATTCCTTGCATATGAACATATAATGCTTTGTTATATATTACCTTGATGCACATTTACATAGTTTCTAGTTTTTATTAGGAATCATATTGCTATGAATATTCTTATTTTTATATGTATTTTATCAGATATGTGTACACATTTTTGTTGGATATATATATAACTAGACAATTAGTTTAAAGGGAATGCATGTGTTCAACTTTGATAGATACCATAAACTACTTTACCAAAGAGATTCTATCCATGTGTTTTCTTCCCCCCAACTTCCTACAATATAGAAAAGTTCAAGTTACTCTATGTTCTCTTAAAACTATGGGATTTTGTGCCTTTTGTATTAGTCATTCTGATGGATAAATCCTTACCTTTCAATGAACTGTGTTATATTATTAAAACATAGGCCACATTTTAAAATTAATATAGATTACTATAACTTTTATCTTAATAAAGAATATATACTTTAAAATGTCTTCAAAAGTGAATATTATTGTTTACTAACTTATAATTAATGTGTACTCTGAATATCCAAAAGAGAATTAATGCATTTTATTGATACTTTTGTATAATCATATTTTTCCATATATTATAATTTAGCTTTAAAGCTTTAAAATAATGATATGAAAATATAATAACATTGATGTATAGTATAGACCACCACACTGCAAACTGAGATATTGGTGATGACAACACTAAGAAAAATGAAGTTGAGACACATAAAAATAGGAATGAAACTAATTCTAGTAAGGTCAAATTTGCAATAGTTGACCTATCCATTTTTCCATTCAGAATTATCTTACTTATGGAAAAAAAAATTTTTTTTGACATTTTCAAAAGCCCCTTGTCATTTTGGCTCATTATTTTTCTCTGTAGGTTTCTCTATGAGGAACCCAAACTTTCACAAGCCTCCATATATCAGTTCATCTTTTGGATCATCAGATAAGTAATAAGAGACAAAATAAGAATTCCCTTTAAAAAGAGTGTAAAATCAGTGCTGCCCCCAAAAAATAAACAAAAAAAGAGTAAAATAGCATCGTTTGGTCTTTCAGATGTATATAGCATTTTTAAGTCTTTCTAGGGGCAAGGGGAACTGTCTCATCAGAAAATGACCATCACTATTTAGTAGACTAATGCAATCTTATATCTGTTGTCTAATTTATGATGCATTAATCTTCTCTTTGTTATGGATATTTTTTCTTATCACAATTCATGTCACTTCTTAGCCATTAAACAAAGGCATACCAAATTGTCATCAAGGTAATTCTGACTTTTAGTGAAACTATAGAGTGTTCCTGAAACTGTATATTTTTATGAGAGCGGCTAACCTCCGCTTTCTCTCTCACTGTGCATGGGGGGGGTGTTCAACTGTTGACCTCCTGCTTAGAAGCACAACACCTAGTCTGCAGTGCTCCCAGAACTTTATAAATACAAGTATATGAAATAAAATAAAACACTGCCATTGGCTCAGTTTGGCTCAGAGTCACTCTATAGTAGAATTGCTGTGTGGGTTTCTAAGACTCTAAATCTTGACAGGAGTAGAACGTTTCATCTTTATCCCATGAAACAGTTGATGGTTTCAAATTGCTAATGTAACAGTTAGCAACTGTGGCAATACATAATCTCCTGTGAACTTGTGAATGGGTGGAGTCTAGCCTATCAGTGA